>JAQGAU010005648.1:0-10053 GCA_034698045.1 Paramacrobiotus richtersi
GCGGTGCCAAGTTTTACAGATAGCTTTTGCTACAGTACAAGATGATGCTCCATAAAAATTTAATTTTAAAATTTACGGTATTCAATTTTTTGGGAACAAAAATATCTGGATGTAGACAAATATTTTAACAATTAAATATTTTAACCCCGCATAGGCTTTAGTGACTAATTTTTCCTCCAAATAGGCAGAAACAGCTTCAAACACAGCCAGTGTGAGCATCTATGGATGAACTTAATGGGCCAGATTATGCTGGATCGTCCGGGAACGCTACACGTATTCAGTCTTTCCCAGCATAGTGATCTGCGGGCTATCAACTAGGTGGGCGCAAGTAATCATAAAAACTGCCCACTAATACGCATCAGCAAAACATTATCATGGATAGATTAGGCGTACGGAATTGCTCAGTACATTGACGCATGAACTAGCGATGATACGGTATATCGAGGGAACACTCCTCCAGATAACCTGCCCGGTCGGGTATGCCCAGTCGAATAATACATTGCCAGTTGGCAAAATAGTTGTATCACCGGTAAACGCCGATTGCGAGGCCCGCGACACTAAGGTATAAGCGCAACACACAGCGATCACTGCAGTTGCTGGCTTAGAATTTGTAGAAACTATAGCGACAGCCGCCATACCATGGAATAAGCGCAACATATGCGGCCAGTAGTATTGCTGACTTGAAACAGCTACAAACTACATCGATACCATCATCACCACGGTAAGAGCGCAAGTAGAGAGACTTGTACGGTTCCGGACCTGGACCTGAACGAATTTAGAGCGACGGCCGCAACACCTTGGTATAAGCGTAACGGAAGCAACTGGCACGGCTGCTGACTTGAAACAACCAGAAACTACAACAACGCAATAGTATATAGGCGCAACTAAAGGGACAAGTCCAGTTCCAGACTTGGAACTGCTAGTGTAATTTAGAAACTGTAGCAACGGGCTTACTACAACCGCAATGAAAAGCTGTCAGTACAGCTCTTGACCCAAGATCACATAACTGAAGCGACGCCAAGGTATTAGCCCCAGGAAAGCGATCAGTACAGCTCCAGACTTGCAATTGCTCGGAACTACAGCGATTACAATGGTATAAGCGCCACCAAAGGAGCTAGTCCAGTTCCTGACTTAACTGGAATGCTAGAAACTGCAGCGGCGGCCGCAACGCAACGGTATGAGCGGAACGACAGCGACTAGTACCTGCTGTTGACGCTGGATTGCTGGAAATTGTGGTGACGGCCGCGACGGTATGGTATAAGGCATAAGCACAACTGGAGCGGCCGGTACAGTTCCTGACTTAGTCTGACTTGACTGAATTGCTCCAAACCAGAGCAGCGTCCGCGACTTCTTGGTTTAAGCGCAACGATAAGCGGCCGGTGCAGTTGCTGACTCGGGCCGACGGCATTTTCCGCAAGTATTCCATCAGACCGTTGTTCTGTCTGTGACTGGTGGTTATAACACGGCAACGATATGAGGTTACTTATCGGAACCGGTAAAAAAACACTGCAGCTTCTGCTATGTTAGCGTAGAGTTCATTGCTAAGGTTAAAGTCCAGACCTTCCTGTTGTCTGACTAGCGCAGATGGAATGATTGATATCTTTGTGTGACCATGACAGTTTGTCTGAGTAACAACCGTTCCTCTGTTTTGCCATACGAACGTTCCCATGTTTTGTCGTATAAAAGCCTGTCGGTAAATGAGCAGAAGGGAACCGAGCAGTGCTCGAGTTCATAATTAAAGTAGAAAAAGGCAAGTTCTTTTTCTAACTTTAGACTTCTGTGTAGTGTCTCTCCAACAGGCGAACAGACGAAGGTTGATGAATAAAACAAGCAACATGAAAACTAGCGAATTCGTAGAAGTGCTAAATGAGAACGGTGGAGGTGCTCAGGTGTATATAACCTGCGTTTCTGAAAAGCCACAGCATAAGGTTATCACTCTAGCAATCGCATATCGGGGTAACGAATCGGAAAATATGCTGGTGAGTGATCAATTTACAAGATCGTTTGCATTACAAAATCGTTACATTTATCCATGACTAACCAACGCGGACAGTTGATTCTACGGAAACTTTTTCAAGAAGCTAATTAGACCGCAAAAAGACTGCACTAGCTAGTTTTAAGGGAACACACACTACGAAACATAAACTACGCAGGACCTAGGTGCTAAGGAATGCACGAGCTGCTGTTAAGGAAGTAGTGTTAAGGGCTATATATGTACCTCATAACTCATAATTGCTGGTCATAACTCATAATTCGCACTCATAACCCATAACTCGCGCTCATAACTCATGAACAATCGTCATCACTCACCAGCGGTCTGTAGCGGTAACTGATCAGTGGTTTCAGTGACAAGTACTCTGCCAGTTACCACTGGCCATAAGTATTGACCAACGTAGCGGTAGTTTTTAGTGCTTACTCGTTGCATCCTGGTATCCCTCACTGCTATCCACCCGTGGTCACCTTAGGGCCAGTGACCTGTAATTTCAGTATGTTTCGTTGCGATTTTTTTGCGCGCGCATCCAGGATCGATAAAAAGATGCGGTGTTCCACTCAGTACTCAAAGGACCAACAACAGCATCGCAAAAACGAAAAGTGCGCGCAGTATCTGGCTGTTGGCAATACCTGGCTATATTGAAAAAACGAAGATATACATGATTGTGATTGTGAACTAAAACTAGCCTACCAACACAACACCATTGTAAAATTTTGAAACAAATTTCAAAAACTTCTAAAACTATTCTGAACTTTTAGAGAAATGCCGGAAGGCTAGTTTTGGTTCAATTCGTCCTCTGGCAGATCTTCATTTTTCATGCAAGTTTCAAAAGAATCGATTCAAAACGAGATTTTCGGTACACCGGTTTGTGTTTAAACGTCTTCCAGGTATTGCTCAGCAGATGGATACTGCGCGCACTTTTCGTTTTTGCGTTGGTGTATGTTGGTCCTTTGAGTTCGTACTGTAATACGGAGTGCAGCACCGCATCCCCTTTTATCGATCCTGGATGCGCGCACAAAGAAATTGCAGTGAAACATACTGAAACTACAGGTCACTCGCCCTAAGGTGACTACGGGTAGATAGCAGTGAGAGGCACCAGGATGCAACGAGTAAGCACCAAAAAGTGCCGGTTCATTGTTCAATAATTATGGCCAGTGGTGACGGGCAGCGTACTTGTCACTGAAACCACTGATCAGTTACCGCAACTGACCGCTGTTGAGTGATAACCACTGTTTATGAGTTATGAGCCCGAGTTATGAGTTATGAGTGTTCGAATTATGAGTTATGACCAGCAATTATGAGTTATGAGGTTCATATATAGCCAGTGTTAAGGAAGTAAGAAACAGAGAGGACTTGTGTCTGTGCACCAGGCTGACTAGACCGGGTGACTGACAAAGGACAGTCCTACAGGACCCTCACGGCTTCAAAATCGCGGATGGCTGTAAAAATCGTATAGTAAGCAAGCCACTCGGATACAACTACTTTCGTAGAACGTTTAGCACCTGCCACGCCCCGGGGTGACCGTGATAAAATCCCAAAAGCTAATGGCATGCCAACGGACAGTATGTCGCAACTTGCGACTCGCAAGTGTTACAGCCGTTGTGGGATAATGTAAAAGCGCTTCTCAAGGATACTTGTGTAACTGGGCAGAGTTACCGAGTTAGCCAATGACGCGTACTATGGCCAAATCGGAGCAGAGCTGTCAACTGGACCATTATCATGCTGTTGAAATGTGCTACTGTTTGAATTTGCTGTTCTATTTAGGTATGGTAGGCTTCGCTAAAGAAACAGTCCTACAGCGCCGAAAACGATATCCGAACAAAAAGTTTGGTGCCGCTCAAACTCACCAACACACTTAGCGGTTGTCATGGACCGGCCGCTCACGATAACAAAACTTCAGTCTCATTGGCGTGCTCCATTTCCGAGCCGCTAGCCAAATGACTTAGGGCATAGGACGTAGGATGCATGGGCACTGCCGTGGCCATGCCGGGTTAATTAACCTGCAGCAAATTAACATTCCGCGATAACTGTGTAGCCCTTGATCGGCCGTTCGAACTAACGCTTAGCTACCAGCGTGCGTTATTCTATGCAGATCGTTTCCGAATCGCATTCAGCAATAGCTGCGACTTATAATTTCCGTAAATCAGTGGGTATCTGTATTGCATCGATACACTGCTAGTAATGAATCTTGTTTTGGGATTGCGTTGCGTAGCTCCGGACGTGGGTCTTGGTGTGCATGGGTCCCGCCAAACACCTTATTCCGGATACGTTCTTGGTAGCGTAACAAGGATGTCAACCCTTCGAGGTTCTGCTCCCGAACTTTCAAAAGGTCATCCAGGATTACTTTGTATGTGTTTTCCAGTTCGCAAACTGTTTCTGTTGACAACCGTTGCTTCATTGCCCACTTCACCAGTTTGAAGCCTTGAAAGAAATCATTGTACGAGTAATGTTTGTTGAGCATTTCAATCCGCAAATTCCGCTGACTCATGTGGCGATGGCACACACACAGCTGCTCATGCATCGCTGTATGGCGTAGGCCTGTATTGTCGCATCAATTTCCGGACGGAAGCAAAAGGCCTGTTGCGCATGCGACCAAGAGCCTCAGGTCGGCAGAAAAACAATATGGCCAGAGCGAAAAGGAATTCGTGACCCTCGTGTTCGGGTACAAGATGTTACACCAGTACATCGCCGGACGCGAATTTACATTGCTCACCGATCATAAGCCGTCCATGGATGGTACCATCAACGCCGTCCATGGTGAAAGCGTTAAACAGCTTCCTTTGTTGTAATCGACATGGCACGGGAGACTGCTGTGGACTCTGATTTAAGCAAGGCTCCGATATGTGCAGAAAGGATGGTCAAGTACGGTGGAGGAACGTTTGCGTCAATATAAGCGACTGGAGCACGAGTTCGTCATTGTGTATAAGGATCTCGGACTGCAGCTCCGAAGAAGTCTCACCCGCAGGTACTGCACTACCTACACATCTAGGTTGGGGCAAGGTGAAGCCCGTAAGTACTGTTGGTGGCCATCGATGGACAGCGACTAGAGCTTGTGGCAAAGCGGTGTCGCATCTGCGCCGAACGTGCAAGTGTGACCGACAACGGAGCACCGTTCATATCAAAGCAGTTTGCCCAGTTCTGCTCTCAGTATGGTATTCCGCACCTTCGGAAACCTCCGGGCCATCCTCAATCCAATGGACAGGTGGAGCGGCATGTCCAAACAGTGAAGAATGGCCAGATAAAGCTGATGAAGGATAAAAAGACGCTTCCGGTAGCTCTCCGAGAGTTCCTTTGGCGATTCTGCAGTGCACCACTCGCCACTACAGGGAAAAGTCCGGCACAACCCTTCATAGGGCGAAAATTGCGTTCGACGCTGGGCCCCCTAGTTCCAGTTAACCCTCGCCTCCTTCCAGGAAAATTATACTTGGAGATTTTGAGCGGTGTATGGAACCAAGCCAATGAGAATTCACGGATCCGCCCCAAATGCACCGCTCGATTCAGTTAAATCATTGTCATGAGGCAGGCATGCCAAATATGGACGGTGTTTCCACAGAAAACAGCTAAATTCTATCTTTTCAGTCAACTGAGTACAATCAAACCAAGAAATTTTCCCGAGTGGCTCTTTGAGCTGCCCATGGTAGAGAAACTATCCCTGCATGTTTGTACATTTCACGAATTGCCGTATAAAATTCACTTAGGAAATCTTGCATACGCAGAACTCAGCTTCCGGTTCGGGCGGTGTGGGACACCGCCTCCGTAACTCTCTCTGCCATTGTTTTTCAGAAAAACGGTAGCTGCCATAATTATGGAAGAGCGTAAAAAGTTAGGGACATTCATGCAAGGACATGATGAAAGGAGTTGAACTGAATTTGTAGTGGTTTTCTGAATAGCCAAAGCGGTCTTGCACACCGCCATCAGGGGGCGAGGGTTAAGAACGTAGCCACTGAAAGTAACAGAGAGAGACAGCGAAGGAACTTTAGCCCATCAACGCCGAACATAAATCATCATCATCATGCCAAACGGCATGGTTTGGGTCTCCGTTTTGGTCGCGTTTCCTGAAAGTGTTACCCTTGTTAGATAGCTTACATGACGGCAGTTAGGACTTCAGTATACAGAGACAAAACTTTACTTCAGCGATTGCACTACTGGCCCGAGAACTACCTGTCATCAAAGATGACCGTTTTAACCTTTCTTGGGTTTCAGGAGTCCTTGAGCAGTTACTGTGGCAGATGTAGCTCAACAATTATCGAACAATCCTGGTTGGATACGCTTTCTGTAAGCTAGCTATAGCGTATAAATAATCGAACGCCTTAAGGAGCGTTGCTGGTCACTTGGCATGAAGGACCAAAGGCCATGTGTCAGTTTTGGCATGTGTGGGCATGAGCCCCTACGCCGCAGTTTTGCTTTAATTGGCTCAACACTGGACAAGTGGTAAACTGCTCAAACGAAACGGAAGCAAGATCTGGAAAGTGGAGGTAAGCGGAATGGCTTGGCGTTGACATGAGAACCAGCTACGTCAGCGGAGCTAGTTTGGACCCTACGAACACGTGGAGCTGGATAGCCCAGTCCGGTAATACAGTGTGATCTTAGCAACATTTCACAATGTGCGGCTGCCAGTTGAAACTCAGAGCTGGTTGTCGTGTGTGGTGGTTCTGCGTAGCTACAAAGTCAAGACGTGACAGCCCGAGTGCTACACCTAGCACAACGTTGGTCTAATCAATGCGATTCCAGCATGCAGTATTGTTGCTAAGGTAACAAAAAATTCGATATATGAATGAGCTAGCGTATTGTTATAATAATGTATCCTACAGAATAAATAAACTACACTCATTGCAAAGCTTCCCACGTACAGATGGCAGCAAACGTAGCAGATCCTCTTGCTCTTGACCAGGTGGTACCATTCGATCAAGCGGAAGCAATGGTTACATTTCGGCAGTGGAGATGGGACGTGATACGATTGAATGATGTGGCTGCTTTGAGTATTGCCAAGGGCACCGGAATATATTCAGCAAGACGCGAGAACCCACACCTCATAAGCCAGTTAAAGGACAGTTTCTCCAACCGACAAGCAAGTCAGCGGGGACTGTATGCCATGGCTATTGTGGCTGAGCCTTCACCGGACCGCTTGTTGAACCCTGATGAAGCCCAGGCTTTCAAAAATATGGTGGTTTCTGGAGAGGTTCTTCTCACAGGTAGTGTTACCACCCTATCATTGGCCATAGGGTGTATCGAATACGCGGCGACCGCGGACGTGGTTGTGGTCGGCTGTGGTGGTGGTTTCCGGTGAACTTCGTGGTCGACCGATGTTGTGGGCTCTTGTAACTTTTGTGGTTAGCGGTGGTCGTCTATGGTTGTCGATTTGTCGACGATTGTGGTTAGCAGTGCGCACTTCAGTGTTCGACAGTTTTGCCTCCACCATCAAGCATGTTCAGGCAACAGCGCGGGTTACCCTTCGTTACGTAATGGGTGAACATTGAGTCTGTGACATTTATGACTGCATGTGCCGTCGTAAACGTTAATGTTTTCCTGCACGTTTTTCATAAGTTTTTCAGCTGTACTGCGGTATTCATTATCAGCTATCTACACTTCGACAGTATCTCCTCAATATCTTACTTTTTTACGATACCAGTAATATGCTACCCTTCCCTGGTTCCCCCCAACGCTTTTGCTGCAGGGGGAAGCTGCAATCAGAGCGCATATTACGGGTACCGCAAAAAGTAGCATACTGAAAGGCTACTGTCGAAGTCGAAGAATGATAGCGCGCACTGCAGTGTAGTGCTGTGGTGCAGTGCAGAATGAACACTGCAGTGCGGGCTCGGCTGTAACCGGCAATAATGTGACGTCCGCAGGATGCATAACGCACGTTTTGTCAGTAAGCAAGCAAGAACCAGATCATCACGACTTGGTATCCCAGAATTGAATTCTGATCTGCGGATCTTACACGTACGTTTTATTATAGATTTTGTACAGTTTATGGTCAAATTGTTTGAGGGTTGGACTTCTTGTTTCCGCTTTGGTTGTTACCAAATAGAATTCTAAATTCGCTTAAATGCTCCACGCGAAGCGATCTTTTTTATTTGTTTTCAAAAGTTACGCTAAGCTAAGCAAAGTATTTAAAAATTTTATAAAAGCGTAACGACGCTAAATCTTTCAACATAAAGTCTTATTTGGTAATACCAAACAAGAATAAATAGAGGAATACTAATAAACAAACAACTACAATATCTATTGCTACTGTAAATTGAAATGCTTTAAGGTAAAGTGGTACGTCAAAAAGTGTGGCAACGTCTGTTACAAACGTCAAAGGTAAAGTCCAAGTAGACACGGCAAAATTAACGGCAAAGGCAAAGTCAAAACGGTGAAGGCAATGTTGGCCGCGCCGGAGTGGGCTCGGCTAACCACAGTCTACCTCAACCACAGATGACCACCACTGACCACGAAAAGCTGCACGAAACTACAACCACAATCGACCACAAAAGTCACCGGAAACCACGACTACAGCCGACCACAACCACGTCCGTAATCGGAGCGTTTTCGATACACCCTTATCATAGAATACCTGACTTCTGCCAACGGGTTTCTTGCAGCTTTCGTTCATGACCGATCTGAAAGCATACTATTCAGCCCTATCCTAATTTAAAGAGATTGGTCAATTACCGTTTTATAATAAAAATATAATACATAACGATGATTTATTGTCTAATGCAAAGGGACAACACCCCATTAAGGCAACAGACAGCGGTTACGGTGGCACTGATACCTTCAACAAAACGATGCGCAATAACATGATGAAGGGAGAGTAAAGAATCAGGGACAAGCTACAAAAAAGACAGTGAGGACACACACAAACCAGACAAACACCACTTCAGATACGAGTCCAAGAGAGGTCGGTACAGGAAACTTCACCCAGCGCATTACGAAAATCGCGCAATGTTCGGTAATCAGCCGGAGTCAGACTCAGTTCACTCCACAACAAGGTCATCTTCTCGAACGATTTTCGCTATACATGATTTTGTTTTTTGTCGTACATAATCTCCGGAATTTTTCCCACTGAACACTTTTCTCTTACGAGCATTAGCCAGTGACACCCATCTAAAGGTCATCCTGCCGCTTGTGTCGGAGCCCAACCGATATTCGGTTTCATCTGGACAATTACAGGGCCTCTGTACTGCCGAGAGCCTTTAAGTGATTAGTTTTACGTGGACACGTGTACGAAACCCCTATTCTAGCCCTTGTATGTTTCAGTTTTCTCGGGCTGGCATGCCCTGGCCGCCGCCAGAGAAATCGCAGCGGAACAAGGCTCATCAGTAAATGGCTGCATTGAAATTTACCATCAGCCGCCACCACGTTTCGTCCAGCATGTCGCACAGCTAGCGAATCAGGTAAAATATGAAAATAATTTCAATCAGATTTTTTCTATTTTTCATGCATTTCGGCGGCATAGTATTTATTAAATGATCGCTAGCTACTGAGCCAGTAACCAACTGAAATAATAACAATAGGAATAATACAGTAACCACTGGGCAGTTGCTCAGTACAACAGTACTGCAATACACTATACTATTATTTTGGTTGTTTTTTGTAGGTTTACGATACACAAGCCGGGCCCTAGTGTTGCTTTTGCTGTTACTTATGCTGCATGTTATGAATTATGATTATTAAAAGTAAAAGGGAGGAATTTTGATTATGCTTATCAAAAGCAAAACTATGACGGGCTGAATTTTGCTTAAGCAAAATTCATGCTGGGATATTCTACTTATGCTTAAGCAAAAGTTAAACCCATCTAAATAAAATAAGCAAAAGTACTTTTGCTTAATCGAAATTATGTTATTTTTATGTTAAATTTTCGTTTGTGGTCGTGCGTTATGTGTTGCATAGTTAATAACATCGGCAATAAAGCTAATGACATCTTTAATAAAGCCTTAATTAGATGCTACTTAGTGAATTAGCAGTAAAAATTTAATAACTAGAAAATGACATCAATTATAATTCTGATATTGTAAAGGTGACCGCAAAATAACTGAATAAATTAGGTTTGTAATTAGCAATGGCTAATTTGC
>JAQGAU010005649.1:0-10052 GCA_034698045.1 Paramacrobiotus richtersi
TGCGAGGGGGATAGTGGGGGACCGTTGTTCTGCTACAATGCGACGACCAAGACGCAGTACCTTGGGGGGATTGTGTCCACCGGGATGGGATGTGCAAGGGGACTCGGGGGGTTGTTCACGAAAGTTGGATTGTATCTGCCGTGGATTTTTAATACCGCGCCCTTGGGCGATATCACCATAATGGACTGATGACTGATGTGCATATTCATATTGGTATGATTCTTTCTGCGGCTTTGATTGCCACCAGAAGTACATAGATCATCATACGTGTGCCAAAATATGTTTCTCCTATAACTTTGCCTTTTAGTTAAATAAATATATATGGCACTCGATAAATGCGCAGTACCTTTTTTGTACGGTACACGACATCTTCAGAACGACCTACTTGCGTATGTGGCTCCCCTATCACTAAGATCTATCATTCGGTTATTTTTGTGCCAGCGGAATTGTTGTCATCTTTATGGCTTGGCAAAAAATTGTTCGAGGGTTCACCGGTCAGGTGAAAGGAAACGCTTTTGTTCCTGCTGTTGGATTTTGATGAAATCTTCCTGTATCGACATACAAAAAGCGCTGTACATCTTTATCGTTCTCTTCTTTCCATGTCGGCCTATACCTGTATTTAAACGTAAATTTAATATTAACGATCTTCTGAATTGTGTATTACAACTGGTTACGTAAACAAGGCCGGCCGGTCGGCATGACTCAAGTCACGCCGACATTGACAAAGGAAAGGTTAGAGAAGCGTGATTTTTACCTGTAAAAAAATCCAAGGAAAGCGTACAGAGCTAGTAATTTTTATCAATATAGATAAGGTAACGGGGCGTTTACGGTTCGTTTTAGAATTCACACTTCGTTTTTATCACGCTCCTTTATTTTTTCACCGTTCGTTTCGCACGGTGCAGCCCCTATGGCTCAGGACTAGCATTTGACATTATACGTCTGACCAAATTAAAAACAGCGGAAGATATGTGGAATCGTAGACGAATGCTGCTGATCTCCGCTACCTTCGATTGTTATCGGTTTACGGTCTTATCCAAGATGGGGATTTGAAAGGTTGTATGTGTAGTGACGAGAGGTCACGGGCGCTGCGGTGATCTCGATACTGTACGTCTTTTACCTTATACCCAAATATCAACAAAGCTGCTGTTACCGAAAGTTGTTTCTCCGAGTCGGCTGTAATATTAATCAGCTTACGCGAAGCCGCTCGCTAGTGATTAAAAGAACAATTGTATCGTTTCTATGTACAAACAATGCAATGGTTCTCTTAATTACTAGCGAGCGGTTTCGCTTTACAGTTACGCTACCTAAATTTGGCTTCGGCACGGACAGAAACTGGCTATTCAAATTTCTTGTTGTTGACCGAAGTCCGACATTTTTTTGTGAGCTAAATCCAGACGCCGGCGTAGAACCCGGTTCTTTTTTTATCATAAACGGTACTCGATGTTCAGCTACAAATAGTTCGAGCTAAAATATGCAGTCTAGATGCAGTTGCTGTGGATTTTGCAATAAAAGGAATGGCATGCAACGACTCAAAATATACCATGAAACGCTTTAGCCTTCTACAGTAGTATGTCGTCGTTCCTTTTGTTAATTCGTTACAAACCGTGGTAGCACCGCATCAAAACCCGGAATGTGTGTTTTTGGGTGCTCTTCTGGAGAATATGTTAAAAAGAAATGCGTCTGCGTCTTTGCCAGGTTATTTTAAAAAACTGCCAACTCGTCGATGACTTTATGTAACGCTATCACACATATTATGGCTCTCAATGACTGACCTGATTACACGCATTAGCTGGTAGATTAATGAGCATTTTGTTTACAATCGCGTACTACAACTTGTAGTATACAACGACTACAAGTAGTTACTCGCACGCATAAATTTTCAATACGTTGGAATTCGGTTTAGATGATGTATTTCGTGGTACTCATTTTTTTCAATTAGCACCAGTTGGCTGTCCGTTCTGACCGTTTCAGGCCATTCATGCTGCTTCGATCTTGTGGCTTTGAACGTACTCCGTTACTTATAATTTTGTGGACAAGTCTGATTCACTTCCGACAACCCTGAAACCAAAGAAAAATACAATCAACTTGCACACACCGCGTTTTGACCGTTGACTCTGGTCAAGTGCTGCAGGCAGGAACTCGTTTTAAATGTTGCACTATCTCTAATTGTGTTTAGCCGTTTTCTAAAGTTGCGTATGTGCTTTTCCGTGCGAGCGCAGTACACCTTTAACGTACAACATACAATAATGCCGTATACAGTTTAATTTGATTCAACGGCATATGATTTGATGTACAGGATATAACCTGGAAACGTTTCGTTGAACTTCTTCTCCGTACCATATGCAAAACATGCGGAATAGCGTTCGTATGAACGTGCAGTGGATTACAGTGCTGTTGGTCCAGAGTGTGGTTCTTTGTGTGATCGGTTCTGGTTTTGACCGACAAAATGTGGTATCGATATCACAAACTAAAACGGCACCCGTACGCATTTGTCGGCCGGACAATGGCGCTCGTGGCAATGTCTCCGGAGTTTGTGTTCCAGTTAGACTGTTGGATTCCCGGTGCGCTGATCAGGAAGGCGCGTTCTCTGCAGACTGTCCCGTCCTTGCTGGCGGGGAGCCGACTTTCTGCTGCTATAATTCGTCTCCAATAAGTAAGGATCAGACACTTTCTGCGTAAATATTAACCAAAATCACAGCCAAATTATAACAGCTTGCGTGCAACATGCGCATGCGCAGTTTATGACATATTCGGACATCTTAAAGTATGCACGCTATCGTAATATCGTAATATATTAAAGTGTTAAGAGTCTTAAGACAAGGGTCAAGGGTGGGCAAGTCGCAGAGTTCGTCAACGTTTGGGAAACTGTCTTCCCGTGGGTTCGACTCTAGGTACGGTACTCGTGTTGCAATTACTGGATTACGGTAGATAAACCGTTCCTTTTGTACTGTATATATACCCTGTTTGTTGTGCTCATAGCATAAATCCATTATTCATTACTTACGGCACACTGTAGGTAGCTCACTGTCCGGTGTAAGTAGTCTGAAGTTTCTGGCAGCAAAATGAATATATTTGCGCACACGTACATAGTTGCTCTAAGTACTGCTGAAAACAATGAACAGGAAAATTACGTGGAAAATTCAGTAAATTAGGTACAAGTATAATATCGAGTTTGTGGATACTGTCGCATAGATACTGTACGCGTAAATATGTAATTACTGTTGCTGACATCTGGTGTGCTTACTGCAAATGAAAGTTTCTTTGTGGAATGATAAGAGTGTTCTACAGTGTTCCGTTCATCTGTCAAGGATACATCCAACAGTAACTACAACACCTACAATTATATGACAACTGATCATCCGCAAACGTCAACGGGGACTCCCTCGCCGACAGTTGACACTGGAGAGTATACTGGTACTCACAAAGCCGTTGTGAGGGAGCAGCAGTGCGGAATCCCCAATGGTGATCCGAATCTGTTCATTGACCTGGAACGATCAAAAACCAAGCAGACATTCCGTCCGGTGCGACTGCGACCGTCCAACAACGATCCATCGGAAAAACGGCGAAGGAACGGAAATCGGCGAAAGCTCCAGATTGCACCCACTATTGTGGGTGGTTTTGAGGCGCCGAATGGAAGCGGATCTCTATGCTGGCAGGTACAGATAAACCACAGCTTATGAATATTGCCGAAGTATGTCAATTACCCTTTACTTATTCGGTTCATTTCATGTTCGTGCAGCCATCACTGTAGTTTATGAAGATGACTACGTTTCTGGTTTGGAGAAATTGCTTTGTTAAATACGAGGTACTTAGTTAAATAGTTTTGTCGTAAAACTCGCAAGACTAGAGTCATATATTTTTTTATCATTTGTTATTTATTAGCAAGCACCATGGTACATACAAATACAATACTCAACAACATCAAATCAAATAGAAAACTTGTTCCAGTTTACATGCAACGGGACCGTGGCCAAGACTAACTGTACGTTACTCCGCATAATCTCAATGCTCAAACGCTGAAACAAAATACAAGTGGAATGACTTAAATTTCCCAGTCCGTAAAAACAGTTTTTTACCAATGTCTTTTAACAACAAAAAAGCGGCGTGATATACTCGTATTGCACTTGCAAGTGCTGTTTTGTGTGTACGTACTTTTTTTACGTAGAGTAGTGATTGCGTAAGTACTGTACTAGAACGCAGAACAGTGATTTTCCAGTGATTCCATTAGGTACATGCATTATGACTTTTACATGCATTACTGATTGCTGGCAGGTGCGTAGTACTGATTATCTTTTTTAGTAAATTCGTTTGTCTTCCACATCAAACTGTTCTTGATCTAGGTACTAACAATATTGAGAAGATACCTATAGATATTCTGTTTGCGCAGATATTTTTTCTTTTCTCTCGCACTAACGTAGATTTTTGAGTAGGCAGCCGTGCACGTGACTGACCTCAACCTCAACGTCACTTACTTGTGCGGCGGGATTATCATCGGCACGCGGACCATCCTCACCGCCAGCCACTGTCTGATCAACACCACCGTCGCCGATTTTCGCAACACGGACTATGCCGTTAACGTCTCGATCGGCGTAATCAGTCGCAGTATCAACTTCACCAAGAGCATTGTGGACGTCATCCCGGGTTGTTTCCGCACATACCGCGTCGCCCAGTCCATCCCCCATCCCAACTTCATCATAGACACCTACAACAATGACGTGGCACTGCTCATCCTCGCCGCCCATCGATTTCCGCCTCCATAGCGCGTGCGCCTGTAAACTCTGCTTATCGACCACCATCCCCCAACCGGGGGATAAATGTGTCACTTCCGGGTGGGGAGGGGAGATTGAGGCCGTGGAGGGGAGTGATCCACTGATTGAGACGGGTCCGCGGCCGATTATCCCACTGAAGTATGTGCCGCAGACGATTATATCGCCGAGTTACGATCGGTGCGGTTATGAGGAGTCGGACAGTGGGGAAAAGTCGGATCTGGCGCTGTTCTTGTGTGCCGGTGGAGTGGTGGGGGAGGATTCCTGCGAGGGGGATAGTGGTGGGCCGTTGTTTTGTTACAATGCGACGACCAAGACGCAGTACCTTGGCGGGATCGTGTCCACCGGGATAGGGTGTGCAAGGGTGCTCGGAGGGTTGTATACGAAGGTTGGATTGTATCTGCCGTGGATTTTTAATACCGCGCCCTTGGGCGATATCACCATAATGGACTGATGGCCCGAGAAAGTTATAACAGGCACAGAATGAATACCGTCGGAAGTTTCGAAAAATGCTTCACGATCCCGTACCAGTACAAATCAATCGCAGTACGTGTGCCAAATGTGCGTTTCTAGTAAAACTTTCTATTTATAATTCTGCCTGTATATAGAATTTGATGTTTATGATAATTAAATATGCAATATCGTTTAAACGATATACTGTACGTTTTATTGTTATTTGTACGATTTGGCGTATACGTAGCCAGAAAGAACTACCTACATATCTAGATCCATTACCATTAACAATAAGATATACCATTCTGTCATTCTTTTACCAGCGGAATCGTTTCCAACTTCATGGCTTCGGAAAAAAATTACAAATGACGGTTCTCCTGTTTGGTTTACAAGGGATGGCTTCTGTTTCGGCAAATTAAACTGTGCACCGAATCATGAACCCATGCCGCCGTTAGTACCGTAGGCTACTGTCCGTAGCTACATATTTTAATCGCGGACACTGAAGAAGCAGAACTACCTGTTATTGTAGGCTCCCACGGAAAAGCGACGAAATAATTCACTGCACATTATTGAAATTTGAAACTTCGTATGCAGAATTACAATCAGTATGCTAGCAAACAGTGTAAGCAATATGTTATAGTCTTGCTGTTTGTGTAGTGCAGTTTCGTTTTTATAATCGCGGTTTACTTTTCCATCAAATTCCCATGGTCACATCGTGCATTGTCTTTGTGTAGCGTGTACCAAAATGTTAAATTTTATTGATCTGCTAAGTATTCTGCTTTTCTACATACAAGGATGCATCGGTATCGCTCTTTCTCTTATGTCGGCCTTTAATTTTATTTGAACGTATATACATTTGGTATTAAAAAAAGCATATTCTATATACAGAGTACGTAAAAAGATAAACATGGTTTTCCTGCCCGGCTGCTCGCCGTAATACTCGTCGGTTTTTCTCAACACAACCGGTAGAAGTACGCAAATCTGAACGACCTTTAAATCTTTTCTTATACTATGTGACAATGGTTCCCCTACGTATACTTGTTCGGCTGGAATCGAGAAAAAACTCTCCAGATGGGTTTGCGCGGTCCGCGTGCACAGGCTTTTGACTTAATAGGCAACACAGTCTCATCCACCTTGTGTTTTATGTAATCCAAACTTTTCGAGTGCATTCCCGCAACAAATCCAGCGTCGGAACCCTCCAGATGAACTGTTGATCGGATGCATCCAGTTCCGGCTAGAGAAGTGCATCCGGCCAGCAAAAGTTGTAAGATTCCGTTTGAGCTGGAAAATTTACCATTGAAGTAAAATGAACCAGCGCTGAATACCGCTATATCAGTCATGGCAGGTAAAACAAAGGTCACAAGTAAAAACCATGGCAAAAACGCCCGATTGCACTAGTTTCCTGTCCTTTCGTATGACAGTATACGTAACAGTTACAACGGCAAAAACCGCGTTAGATCCACAGTTTTTGCGCAAACTGAGCCGAACAGATTTGGGAAATCTACTTTCCGGCGCGATCCAGGACGTGTGTCCGTATTTCGACTGCATGTGGCTGCAGGATATATACGCGACAGAATCGAGTTCGCTGTTGGATGAATTTACCAAAGTCCGCTTCAGCAATATAAATACGAAATAAACCTGAACATCCCAACTGTGGAACTTCTTCAAACTGGCAGCGCGAAATATTGTCATAAACTTGAGAGCAAAAATGTTGGACCGGAACTGGCAAATTACGTAAAAGCTAATATGCTACCTAGAGCAGCCGTTTGATGTTTGTGTTCCAGCTCCGGCCTGCCTTCGAATTCGATGATGAAACCGGGGTATTTATCTGCACGTTGTAGTCTAGTGGATCTTATTGTTAGCAAGTGCTGGATCAGAAATCTGACAGGAACGCACCGCTTCGCCATTGAAAGATATCGAATAACATGCGCACTGCCAGTCGATGCGCGCTCTCCTAATCATGATAAAAGTGACCTTTCTGCTACAGTAATTCTTTCAGAGAAGTTCTGACCGTACATGCACGGACGAATGTTAGTTATTGCCTTGGTTGCTCTGTGTGAATATATACTCATCCCCGACCTCCTTTCGCATCGTGTGTTTTCCTTTGAATGAAGTACTGTAATGTTTTTTATCCTTTTGGTTTGCTTAATGCGAAGATGCTCGTGTTCTAGCCCGCCAACTCTGGTGTATACATAAAGTCGCTCTTGTTGAGATTCTTGACTGTTTTTGAATTTTTTAGTGGTAATTTTCACCTTCCAGAGCTTAATAAGTTAAGGCTAAGCGTACCTTGAATTCGGTCGATCCGGTTAACTGTCGGTAAACTTAGGTTAAAGGTAAAGGATTGAAGTAGGTTAACATTGTGAACACCGACAAAAGATAATACATATAATTTGAAAATTCTCTGTAAAACTTGGTTTTATCACTTTTATGATAGATTTGAAAGCGGTTAACTTCTTCCACAGGTTTCTGGCTTCGGCCCGGGCAATAATTAATTATTCAAAAGACCAAAACACTTCCTTCGGCTACATCCAGACGTGCGCCGACGTCGAACCCGATCCATTTTCTATCAGTACTCGATGTAAAATATGCTGTCTGTACATTTGTTGTGGAATGGCACGGACTGCTAATTACGTACCGATCGTAGTAAAGCGGCTCAAAAACACGAAGAAGCGCCATACCATCTAGTTTCCTTTATAAATTCGCTACAAAACTGATAGCACCGCATGAAAATTAAAAATGTGGGCCTTTGAATGTTCTTCTTTGAGAACATGATGCAACAGCAATGAATCGTATCTTTCTTTATCAGGTATTTTGTAAAAATTTGCAGTACTGACCCGTTATGTGACTTTCTGACATGTTTCTCAGTGGTCGATGCGTTTACGTGCAGTTATTGGTAGATTCATGATCAGTGCAATAATGATTCAAACGATTACTGAGCATTTTTCTTAATTACTGCAATTAACACATACAGTTTTCGATACGTTCTGCAAAGATGATCTATCTCATGGGTAGTAGCAGCTGGCTGTTCGTTCGGGCCGTCTCAAGCCATTTTGCGATCTTGTGGCTTTGAACGTACTCCGTTCCTAATTTTGTGAACTAAATTACCTAGATTGATCGACTTCGGTCAAACTTTTACACCAAAGAAAACACAGTTAATAACCTGTCCACACTGCGTTTTGAGTGATGACTTTGCTTAAGTGCTTTACGTAGTAAATCAGTTCGAATTCTGCACTTTCTCTAAATTTGTTCAAGTCTTTTTCGAAGTTTCGCAGTTGCTTGTTTCTTGCGTGCATACCATAGTCTCAGTTTACAGCATACTTCTACTGTGCGTTCTACAATAATGTTGTTTACAGTTTAATTTGATTCTACAAAGTAGATCATGCGATCTGATATACAGAATAGAATTTGACAGTATTTCGCTAACAACAAGCTTCTCAATATGCAAAACATATGGCACAGCGTTCGTATGAACATAGATGTACAGTGGAGTACAATGCTGTCGATCCAAACTTTGGTCCTTTGTGTTGTCGGTTCTGTTGTTGACCGACCAAATGTGCTATCGATATCACAAACTAAAACTGCACCCGAACGCATTTGTCGGCCGGATAATAGCACGCGTGGCAATGTCACCGGAGTTTGTGTTCCAGCTAGCCTGTTGGATTCCCGGTGCGCGGATCAGGAAGGCGCGTTCTCTGTAGACTGTTCTGGCTTAGCTGACGGGGAACCGGCTTTCTGCTGCTACAATCCGTCTCCAACAAGTAAAAATCTTTTGTGTAAATATATAGCCACTAAATAAAAACTGAGCAGAAAATTACGTGAAGAACTCAGTATATTAGATATTGATTTTGGTTGCGATGTATTATTAATCACTACTGCTGACAGATATGATTACTACAATTAATTGCTTTATGTGCAGCGATGGAATGCTTTTGCAGTATTCCGTTCATCTGTCCAGGATACATCCAGCAGTTATTACAACGGCTACGATTCCAATATGTCAACTGATAATCCCAATCCGCAAACGTCAACGCAAACTTCGCCGGCACCCGACATTGGAGAATATATTGATACCCATAAAGCCGTTGTGCGCGAGCAGCAGTGCGGAATTCCCAATGGTGACCCAAATCTGTTCATCGACTACGAACGACTGAAAACCAAGCAAGCATCCCGTCGAGTGCGACGGCGATCCGCGACCAACGACCCGTCGGAAAAACGGCGAAGAAATGGGGATCGGCGAAAAGTGCCCGTTGCGGAGACTATTGTTGGTGGTTTTGATGCGCCTAATGGAAGCGGATCTCTATGCTGGCAGGTACAGACAAATAACGTTAACAGCTTACGAATATTGGAGAATTATGGTTAGTGCTCCATCGTTTATCCGGTTTAAATCACGTTCGTTATATTTATCAATTAATTTTATTTCACCCACCCCCGTATCATCCGAAGATAACTGTAGTTTTTTTGTGTTGCTAACTTTTTCGTTAAGTACGAGATTCTATTACAACGAATAATTTCGTTATTTGACGTTCTACAGTAGCGGAAGTGTTTGTGACCTAGAATATTGTCTGTTTTGTCCTGTCATTTGTGTTGCTCACGTATTGTATCTCTTTTCCTCTTGTCAATTTCTAGGTACGCTGTTTTCTATTCTCGCGCCTGTCTGCTGCGTCAGGGAGCGATGCTCCGTTGTATGTAGACAATAAATCGAGCATTAACCAGTTATATACTGCACTAACATGAGTTTATTGTGAAGGTGATAGTCCACCTGATCGACCTCCGTTTCCCTGCCACTTACTTGTGCGGCGGGAGTATCATCGGCACGAGGACCATCCTTACCGC
>JAQGAU010005650.1:0-10051 GCA_034698045.1 Paramacrobiotus richtersi
GTCTGGTCATAAATGAGCATACATTACGTGCGAATTCTCTAGGGACTTGTTGCGCCAGTTGACGAACTCAGAGCGTCCCGTGCAGCCTACCAAAAGGGACCCCGAACCTTTCGTACATGATTGCACCGGAAAGCTTGCCCAGGAGTCGCCTGACCATGGCGTGCCAAAACGGATTTCTTCGGTGGATAAAACAACGCTGATTGAGCCACCTACAACTGAGGCGCCAACACCGACAACTCCACGGAAGAAGCTCGAGTGTTTGATGCCAGAGGAAGCAAGCAATCCACCGCCCGCGCCGTTTACGAACTTCTTCTGCGTGGTACTGAGATTTGCGATTTGTTGTGTGCTTGTCCACATATTACTGGATGTCATCTCTGATTTCCTGCTCCAATATGCATCAACAGCTGTTGCGATAGCAGTAGCAGTTCTATGTTGTTCGCTTTTGTTTTGGCTAATGAGCTCCTCATCCGTAAGAACTGCCACTTACAAATTCATGTTCGATTAGTTTGGTGCATTGGATGTACATAATGTAATTTTTGCTTTTCGGTCCGGCAGGCGCGGTATTTCATTTCCCCTATTTAAGTTCGTAATAATTATGCTGTTTCGCTGTGTTACATTCATGTACTTTCTACGACGTAACAGCGCTGACGCTAAGATGACTACTGCAATGAGGTGGGCATTAAAAACTTAATAATTAAGTTAGCAGTTCAATATATCGTAATAACCTGACCAGCTACAGAGATGTTCGAACAAAATTATAATATGTTGCACATTTGAACAACAGGCATTCCCTAAGACAATTCAATTCTCTTGAACTTGAACTGCGAGTTTCGCAACAATGATCTGACACTTTATTAGTACAGGTATCTTGAAATCTTTTAGCTGAAAATTAAACTGCAATACCACACAGTATTAAGCAAAATGCAAATTATGGTGTACTAGTAACTATGCCAAGCACACTTTGCTATTCCCAATAAAAAAGTGAAACTGGGACGGCAAATCGGTAGAAGATCTGAATGCCTTTGTTTCCATTTACTCTTCCTACGCTGTCTATCTGCACTTATAAACTTCAAGTACACTGCAGGAGAGAGGCGTGTTCTAACACGAAAGCGATGGCCAGAAAAGTAAGGGCAGCAAGAAGCAGCCGGTGGGTTACTGCTCAGTCGCACATTCGATCCTTCTGCTTGTTAGTCTCCCTATGCTAGCGCTACAAATGCTGGCGAGTTAATTCAGCGGAACTGAGCATTTGTACTACAAAGAATCACAATACAGTGGTTGAATATCATTCGCGTTTGCTGACTGTACTGAAGACAACAGACGTCAGCAATTTCCTCTGGTTAAAACAGTCCTGCCTATCAGCATAACTGTTGATTTATTTATTTGGGAAGAAAATACAGCTACAATGCCGTTCCGCATCCATGCAGTGTTTCTGTTCGGACTGGTACTACGGACATCCGGAGTGCACAATATGGCCGATGCTAAAGAACTGCCAACGGTATCATACATGCAGCAGGAATATCGGTCCGGGAAACAACCTGACGAAATAGCCAAATATCTGGAGGAGATCAGGTACTGGTACACCATAAAAACTGCTGTCGGTTTTGACAACGGATCTTTAGATTGAACTACTCGTAACGAGCGATAAATCACGAACCGATTCTTTAGGAACTTGCTGCGCGAACTGGTAAACCATAATGGACCATTGGATAGTGCCAGTAACAACGCCACGACCTCCAGCCCCAATAGTGTGGAGAACCTTCCGGTGGAGCCGTCTCGTTATGATCTACCACCACGGGTTTCTTCGATGCCCAGTGCAGCACTGGTAAAACCAAAACCACCTACGGAACCGGAGCTATGGCCGCGATACGAAACAAGTGTCTCACTGCACGTGGTGCTGTTCGGACTCGCGGTTATGATTGTGTTCACTTTCGGCTTAGTGTGCGTCTTTAATGGTTCGAAGGATAGTGACAAAGCTGATAAACAAACCGCAGCGTAAAAAACATGGCATTGACACCCTCTGCAAGCAGTGCTGCCTCACTACCAGTGTGAGAATGATTTTGTTTTGCCACTGCAGTAGCTTTGCGTAATGCTGTTTGTCTGGTTTTCTTTGTATCAGTGCATCACTGCGGTGCATTAATTTTAACTGTTTATGCTAATTTGCGCTTACTCCTGCTATACTACAAATTCGGCGCATTAAAGCATCGTGTAATACTGATCAGACTGCGACAGAGTATCATAAGATTAAGCTATATCCGCACATTTGGGATAATATCAGCCCCGACTGGCTGTATGGAAAGGCTTGATTACAATTTACAAAGGATAAGAACACAAACATACCAGCACCGTTCATGCAGAATCAACTCCTACAGAACTTGGGATCACAACCTCTCTGATTGGTTGATGTTGATGGTAATGATTTCGATAGTGATTTTGATAGCTTCCTTAGCTTGTGAAAACTGTACATCTTGGTAAATTTTTATTGCGCTGGTCTTTGTTCTAACCATGGATAATACAATTTTTACCTGCCTCTAAGTCGAGTGTTGCCACAGGGTGTTGCAAAAGAATGCAACGTCTATCTTCGCTCTTACTATTCACATTTCTCTGTCGTTGTCTTGCAGTCTCGGATGAACACGCATACTATTATTGTAATCGTAACGAGGTTTCCAGGGCAAATCGAAAGCATAAAGAAGAGGGTTATACAACAGGTGAACGATAGCCCTGCACGCTTGCGTCTAGCGTAGCCTATGTATGGCACTGTACAGGCATCCGATGGTAGACGGTGCTTGTACGGGTACTGCGTATAACATTGCTGTTGGTAAGATAACCACAAAGAGTGCAATCAAGGCAGCATCGAAAAGCAGATTGCCATGCATCTACCGAGAATAACCTCTAGATCTTCATAGAGTGTCTATAATCACATTTGAAACTTGTAATTAAAAAGATTGTAGTGCTGTAAAGCTGAAAGCGACCCCACGATGACCTTAATCATCCGAACAATATGCATGGTTATGCTGATGTCTGTTCTGTTTACATCTGGTGCCGAGGATTTTCCAGTCATCGAAGAATGGCCATTGTACAATCCTCCTGCGCGTACGCCAAAGGACAGGACCGAGGTTATAATAAATCATTTAGAAAATATTAGGTACGTACAAAACCTGTTCCTAGGGATGGGTTAGAATTTTCATGCGTAAGACCACTTCGAACTGATTAAGGACTATAAAGCGATGCGTACTCGTAGCGAATACAATTAAATTTTGTATATGTGATACCGCTTTAGCAGAAAACTCATTTCACTAAGGAAGACCAAGCAGTCCGCATGCGAGAGCGTAGCTGAATTTTTCTGTAATTCGACATGATAGTGAATGTTTTAAGTTCATTTAACAGGCTGGTTCATGATTTGGTCTTCCAGTTTAATATTCCTATCACTACTGTTAATTCGAGAATATCATCAAGAAACAGAATCTTGAAAGTGCAAGAAAACATTAATCGGGAATATACATGTACAATAGTTCTAACCACATAAAAATGAATTGTATCGATATATAACCGTGCACAATCTTTTGTTAGCCTCAAAATACAGTTACTGGCTAATCGGCTGCCCGCCCAAGAGGGGGATACTTGGCGTGCAAAAGATGCCCTTTCCGGCGACCGCACCGAAAAGACTACCAGTACCGGATCATCGGAACCCGTTCGTCCGAATGTAGGCCGGAGCCATCTCTGGACACCAAACACGGATACCCGCTGGTTCAAACTCCTTGGCATTCGAAGTGACGAACATTATATAAACGTTTCGATCCTGATCGTGATCGTCATGGCTGTATGGTGCTTGTTGCTTGCATTAAAGGAAAACCCGGGAGAGTGTCTTGTGGGAGTATTCTTACTATTCTGCATAGTTTTCATGGCTGGAATTGTCCTCGTCGTCTTCAATCTTGTATCGCGAATGTTTCCTGATTTGAATTGTTTTTACCGTTACACGAGAGCATAAGGATCTTCGGTGTTAGCTGGTCTCAGGCTTATATTACTGTCTGTTCAATTTTTGTCCTTTATTTTTAGTCCCTTATGCGTACTGAATAATTCTGAAACATTTGTGAAATTAATTAGCAGGGGCTTGTACGGTACATGAGACTGTGCATTTCCGCAACAAATACGCGGATGATGCGTTACTCCGTGGTGCAGAATTTCTATATGCCGTACATTTCAACTGCATGCAACAAAAATCTCGTGAATAGATTGCCCAATGTAACGGTAGTATTCGGTTGTCGTGTTCATAAAATCCGTTATACCTTCTGTTGTTCTTCTTTTCGAAATATCACTGGGGGGAATTGTGAAGAAATGTGCCACCTTGTGACCAAATATCGGTATGCGCTGTAACCACGGAGTCTGTGTTCCGACGACGGAACGTTTCTTGAGCTGACACAATCATGTGGCCAGAAAAGTATCCTCAGAACTTTTGCAGCGTCGATTTGTGCATATTAATTACGTATCAGATGCAAAGAATTTTTAAATGAGTAGACGTGTGCGTGAAGTATTTGCAAGCTGATACAGATTACGTATGCTGACAAAGAATTTCTAATGTTCGGTAAATTTCCAAATTTTTATGCATCTTGTGTAACAATAACTAAGCCAAGCCTACTTAGCGCAGTGAAAACATAAAACAGTGACGGTACTTTTTTGCATCGGTAGAAGCATCGAAACTTTTTGCTACCATTCATACCCAGTTCTGTCGCCCTTGTACGAAAGTTGACCGAATGAGAGAACTGTGTTCCTAGCCTCACTAGGCGCCAGACGACTCTGCTATGCTCGAGCCATAGTTGCGGGCGCGTCCTTTCGCTCGTTCTCTTTAGCTGGCGCAGAACTATTGTCCATCAATAGAATGAGTTAGATAGTTATCACGCTCCATGCAGACTGTGATTATACACGTATTGCCATTGTTTCGGTTGTTTAAATGAGCAAACTCAGCATTAATATTATTGGTTACCCAGCCCCTGTCATAAGCAGCATGTAATCCCCAGGCACAGTAATCTCTTTCGCCAATTATATCCATAGCTTGTTTTATCGATATTGTGCAGTGCATTCGTGCGCAATGCCGCGTACGGTACTGGTTTTGATACTGGTTATATCGGCCTTACTCTTAACTTATGAATGTAGCCAGAAAGGTGACGATGTCTTTATCAAGGAAGGATCGGTATGCAGCCAGCGGAAACCGCTTCGCGGATCCGGAGAAGTTTACGAGCACACGGAAATTATTACGGATTGTGTCAAAGCGATCAGGTACCCTTTTCTGATGCGCCTAAAGTTTGCCTTAGCTAACATTGGAACAGGCGTTGCCGCGCTATATGTCTCAAATTTTGACCATGGACACTGTGCAGTATATATAGCGTATGATAACTTAACTGTTACATGAACTTTCCAGCATTGAAGTTTTTGAATTTGTCAGTTCTGAACTGAACTTTTCAGTAGTGTGGAATAATAGGTTGGTTTGTTTTAGCTTCTACTGTATTTGTACGCATACATACTATCACCCATTCCTTCTGAAACGTGTGACCATATGAAACCTTAACCGGCTGTTAAAGGCGTAGCAGAACGAGCACATAATTATGTACATGTTTCCGGTTAACACGATATTTACCACTACATATAAATGTGATTTATTGTATATAAATTGTGCAATCGTTGTTAGTTTCAACATGCAGTTACTTGCCGACCGGCTGTCCGTCCACGAGGGCACTACCTGTCGTGCAAGGATGCCTGGTACCGTGACCCCACGGAAAAGACCAAGAGATCATCCCCAATAGACATCACCAAGTCCATCAGTCCGAATACAGATCGCAGTCAACTCTGGACACCGGACAAAAACACTGTGGTATACAAACTTTTCAGTATTCGCAGCCATGAGCACGGCATCAACATTTTCATCTTGACCATGCTGGTCATTCTGGCAGCGATGTGTTTGTTTCTAGGCAAAGTTGCGTTCACTGAGTGTGGGACTGGCTGTTGTTTTGTAGCTATAGTATTCGCCATACTCTCCGTGTTGGGAGTTGGAGTCATAATCGTCAACACTCTGGCTTTAACATTTCCTGATTTCAATTACTTTGCGCCTTAATTATAACAGAGAGTGAGGTTTCCGGTGCTTTTTTTATATGAATAGTGCCCCTGACCAGGTTTGCTTGATCTCTGTTCCTTTGTCAACGGACGATGCATTGTCAAAAGAAATGTCTTTGAATACTTCGTGGAATTCAGTCTATGTGCTAACGTTATTTTTTTCCATAGCATTTCCGAATGACATCGGATATAGCTTTGACACACTGTTATACAACTGCATTATATAAATATGGTATTTTGACCTTGCTCTTTTTGGTGTGTGCTTTATTATGTAACGAACAGCAAGCGAACATGCATTCAACATGGAACAAAAGTTAAGAAACGTACATATGCATTTATTGATCCCAGTATTGACCTGAGTACTTTCGACGCCTCAGATTAGGTGCTTGCCTTAGCTGATTATGTTCGAGAACGAGTTGTCAGCGTCGACCAAGCGTTAAGTTCGACGAAGTGTTCCCCGACCAGATGTTATTCTCGACCAAACGGGGCTCGACGAACTTACCTGCGACCACCAGTCGGTCTACCAAAGGTCGGGAAACCAAACGTCGGGGAGCCCTTACCAAACAGAAAGACTGTCTAACCGCAGAGTGTTGTGGACATTGATCGTCTAGCGCTCAGTCGACGAAATCAGTTATGCCACGAATAACGCACTATATCGGTTTGAAACACAATAAAGGCGACGTAAGTGACTGCAAAAGACGCCGTGTAATTCTCTTTCAGTATTTGCCTTACTTATTCGTTCTAACGTACAGATAGTCGGTGACAAAACGGCTTAGTAGTGTTGCATTGGTGCATGTAAGTAAACTATTATGCAGTTTTCTGGATCAGACACCCGAAGAGACAGCGAGGGGCTTTCACACAGTCAGACGGTCAAATGAGATATTTTGATAGAGCAGACGGATTTCTTCACTGAAGAACGAACAACGTCACATCGTATACTGACTTTAGACTTCAGTACTAAACGAAGGTTGTCTAACAAATGCTATTTCTGCATCATGATCCTGTTGATCCGAGCAATTTTAGTGCTGACGCCAGTGTTATGCACATCTGCTGTGGATGAGTTCCCGGTCCCGAAATGGCCACCGAACAGCCTATGCGAGTGCATTCCCAAAAGCGTAATGGATGAGATCAGGGATCATTTGAAAGACATCAGCTACTGTACACAGCATCCGTTTTAACCGAGTGTTAATTGTGCATTTCACATTGATGTGCTGAAGTACCAGTCGTGGGCAGTACAGTCATGAATCGCTTCTTTAGAGGTTTGTTGCACGTTTTGGCCGGCTCCCATGTCCCAATACAAAACGCTGCCAAGGATGTTGTTCCCAGCGTTACGAAGAAAGTTTACCAAGATTCATCTCGTTCTGACGAATCACAACAGTTGTTATCCGTTGAGCAAACCCTGTTCCACACCGAATCTACGAAGCCAGAACAATCTTTAGCAACTGGGAAAACTGTACCTGCTTGAAATTCTATGGACGATACAAGTATTTTAATTCGTGTGATTGTGAAAGAATTTTCGATTACGGTGTTTGCGACTCTTGTGGCCGTGGTGATTTGTGAAGCTTACTTTGGACGTGCGCAGTTCCTTAGCAATGCGTCTGCGTTTTTCATGACTATGCCTCTGTTGAATCTGCTTCTGCGCATCGCTATTTATTGTTATTATTAATTTATTACTACGTTTATCAGAGCGAATAAACCGGTTCTCCGTGAATCCAAAATTCTCTCGCAAGTAGACGTCGGAAAGAAACAGTATTATCGGAAAGAATATCAAAGCAGATTACATGCATAATGCATTGTCGTAACTAATATATGTTACTGATTGAACAGGACTGCTGCTAAATGGCGCCGAGCTTTGTTATAGCACATTGCTTTTAGTAAAAGGATAACATCAGCGAACATCCAGACTCAACAGCGGAGGTTGGAAATTACTGTAAGCCACTTAAAAGCGCTCTGTCTTTAACGATTTTCACAATCGAACAGGTACACACTACACAGACCTCGTTTGCGAATAAAGGTCATTATTTGACATAAGGTCATACCCTATGAAGGGATGACCTGTGGGAATTCTTTGTCGGTACCCTGATCCAAGCATTTTTCGCATAAATATCAGAGTAGCACCGTGTCTGTCCGTAACAGCAAGTCAGCAACGTTATGGTGACTTTACCCGTCCTTATCTGGCAGCATACATTGCTGTTGCCGTCTTCAGATTCTGGAATTCAGGCTAGAGACTACGGGCGAAACGATGCAGACTGAGCTCGTTTGGACGCTTGTTCTCGTAACCCTGCATGATCCTACCGAATGGATGCCGACAGGAGAGAAAAACACGGTATGATGAAATTGAGTTCAACGAATTAATTTTTTGGCTGCGTAAAATTTGTCAGGAACTGCATTTGAACGATTTTTGTACATTAAATTATTATACGTTTAATGTACATATATATATTTCGATATATATGTACAGCATATAGAGATTCTATAGACTTCTGTACATTTTTCAAACGATTTTTGTAAATTAAATTATCATATTTATCATGTAATAGCGCATTGAAGGTCTAAGCACTGACGAACCGCATATTTTAATACCGACCTACAATTTAGACTCACCGATGAATCAAAAAAACATTTCAAGCTGCTGTTGCTATCTCAACGTCTCACAAGTCAGGGGAACTTCTGGATGAACCTGTCAGCTAGTGTTAATTACCAGTGAAACACATGGTGGACCGTAATAATTATATAATAAGCGAAAAGCTCAGTCAGCTGAACAAAACAGGAATTCCGGTACACTAGATTACACTTTACAGACCCCTCTGTTCTTGAGTCTGTATGTTCTCGGGAAAGCGCCGAAACACGACACCAAGAAGCTTTAGAAAGAGTGGAACCTTTTCTCATGTTGAATCTTATGTTGAATGATCTGCTGCTCTTTTTGTGACCAGACTGATAGTGCCATTGGGTTTGTCTGCTCCGTAATAACAAACAAACAGAAGAAATTTGCGAATCAAAGGTTGTATGGCTAAATACTACGTTACTTTGCCTGTATATATGTGCCATCAATCCGTGCAAAACCAAATATACATACCGCAACATAATTTTGGTACTTCTACCCGTGGACCGTGGTTGCTGCACTTGTTGCCGGTAACATTGTAGTCTCGTAGTCCCGCTTAACTCAGCAACGCCCACCAATGCCAATTTGGCACCATCGCGCCACTATTTTTTTGCGACCGTTAGAGCAAAAGAACGTTACCTTTCATAATTGAAGTATTAAATAGAAGCATTGTTAAGCAATTTTAAAAATACCATGCAGTTGTGGGAGCTACAGTATTTTTCTGAGAAAGCACCGAAGTTGGCCAATTCGGAGCGTTGAGGGCTCCTCGAGGTCTTCGCTGCCCTCCTCTGCTACGCGCAACGATTTAATTTCAGGATAAAATATACAGAATCACCACATGGAACTTTATTATAAAACGCTTGATAATTATAAAAACAACCAAGCTAACAGAAGCTACGATCATTCAAAGATTTTGATGCCAAATTGGCATCGGTGGGCATGAAGCGTTTTAATTAATTTCGGTTTCATTTTTGTAAAAAACGCCAGGCATTTTAAAACATCACGACAAGGTGCTGTCCGACGCAGTTTTTTCTGGGCTATCTGATGCGCTGTTCAAGTGGTCATCAGAATGACCACTGGTCTCCGTGGCCGATAACCATCGGAAAATGATGAGTTGGCCATTTGTTCTTGTACGTGATGTATCTTGCTGCATTACGTACGGAGAAAAACCTATCTTGACCGCTCACAGCGGTTTGCGGCTTTAGTATATCTCTGGTTTCTGTTATACCAAAGTAATTTACACAGATGTGCTGTATCTAGCTCTTTCGCACTGCTTTTTGGACCGTGGTCGATAACCATGACGACGCAAGCGGTCATCCCATATTGGAATACTTCCGTAAATGAGCA
>JAQGAU010005651.1:0-10050 GCA_034698045.1 Paramacrobiotus richtersi
TAACATAAAAACCATACTTTTCGAAAAGCGTATACGCGCGCATTGTGTTGCATCGTGCCCCACATAAATTACATGTGGCTCTTGGATCTTAAACTAGTTTTATTGGCAAAGTCAAAGTGACACAAAAATCGTGGCGCTAACAATAAGAACAACCACTGCAGTTAAGTTAGTATCACAAACTGAAGCAACCAGCCGCTGTTTTGTCATTCGACGCAGGGCGCCGGTATGTACGTGGTATATTGGTAGGTAATGGTTCTTGGATCATGGTGGGTTACTGAAAGAAAGTAAAGCAGCAGGCATTAATTCTTCCTGCTGACAAACGTAGCCATGCAGAATGATGCAGCTATATACCCATAAATAACTTGATGCTGTTGTTTTGTGCACATACAGCCGGGGATGACGACAGTCCCCGCGAACGATGTTATCAAGCTGTCAGTAAACAACCATATGCTCAGTGAACTGCACCGGAATACGGTAATCGTAAAGTGTTCCTCTTTCCAGCCACTAATTCCCATTCAATAACATTCGGATTGTTTGTCTCAAGATGGATATGTACGTTAATGTTGGAATTACAGGAGCTGACGCTCTTTGAGGCATATTCTTGCATATTGCATGACATGCGCACACATGAACATTCGCATATTCAGATCTACATCCCTACATCGCTATATTGTCATTTAAGGTAATATATTATGATGCCGTGGATAGGAAAACCTTCAGGGCAGGGCAGCCAATATTTTGTTTGAAGTTAATTAATGTCAATCATTGATAATCTCTTCGTGCAGAACGTGTCTTTCCTGTCTCCACGCATGTGATACATCCTGCCTTCAGCTCAGATGCTTACTTAATATTAACGAACCTTAACGCAGACTGGCACAGACGATACGTGATGAGACTTGTTGTCATATAATATGTCTGGCGGATGCAAGACGGTTTACAACGCAATGTGAAAGTGGTTAGTTTATTAGGTCTGGAGTCTTTCTCAAGTGGTAACAAGTTTAACGATCCAGAGGGTTATTAACGTATTTACCAGCATCTGACCGGATGCAATCTGGGGGTGTCAACATGTTCCACTCAAACCAAGGACTACAGCAAACATGTTCATTACTATGAAGTATACTCAGCTGCTGCAGCATAATACCGACTACTTGGATTGTGATCTCCACCTGGAAAACTCGTACCAAATCACATGTTCCTTCTGTGCGGCAAGCTGAACACATTGGTTTCTGACTAGTATTACTGTGAGAAATGCATTCTAACGGCCCTTTATCGGAAAATACAACCGATCCATTTGCCACCCAGATGCGCGGCTGGACATTTAGCTCGATTTTTTTGTTGGTTGTTACGGTGCTGACCTTTGTGCTTAATCTGCAAGTCCTATTGATTCTTCTATGCAACCGGCAGCTTCGTTCCCTGTTCGCTCTGTACATTGGCGCACTGTTGCTGTCGAATGTGGTCTTTGCCATTACAAACGACTGGATGACCATCGTCGACCAGTTGTTTCCGGTATGGCCGCTCAGTTATGCGGCATGCACGATCCACTATTATGTTGCCTGGGTTTGGACTGGCGTGACCATGTACATGCATGTTCTTATCACTCTCAACCGGATTTGGGCCATATCTTTCCCCCATTCCTATAGGTAACGCTGTATAACACACTGGCATTAAATTCGTACTCGTGCTATATACTAACACAGACTAAATAAAAGCATAGCGGTTGCTTGTAGAATCTCAAAGTCTATCTGTACACGTACTGCTTTCAAGGAGGAGCGTTTCCATAGTTGTTTCTCAGTTTCAATTAGTTCGTATTATTTTGAGGAAAAGGCTACAGTCACCCATAAAAACCAGCAACCGCTAAAGACACCCATAACGCCCATGAATCGCTATCCGCTCATATCGTTTGTTACACCCACAAAAACTATAAACTTCCATTTCTCGTTAATTTTTAATTAATTTGTTACCAGTATTTGCGCTGCGGATGCCGCTGTGCTCTCGAGCGTCCTCCAACGCGCTTAGTCTGAAAATCTGACAACAGTCTAAATCATGCCTACGCAATCGTTCACGGTTAAATCTGCAGTTTTCCGGTTGTTTGCCAGAAATTAGGTGTGTAAGCGATCGCAAACAACCCACAGTCATCGCCGTTTTCCTGCTCTTGCGGAAATGGGGACAGTATCGTGGCAGTCTCTATAGCTTTCAGGCCTATCTATAATCTACTGCGCCGTGGAATACCTGATCGTGGTAGTAGAGGCCGGCAATGGCATACTGAACTTTTGTGAGGTTGCTTTGTTTGGTTACTACGTAAAAACACCGCATTTTTTGTTTTTTTCAGTTTTTTTTCTGCTTTATGGCCCATACGCATACGGTAGTGCACCCGCAATCGCTGAAGCCACCCATAAAAAATGGGTGGCTTAAGCGGCGGCATAGCGCCTATCGTTTATGGGTGACAACAGTTATTTATGGGTGGAAACGGTGATCGAGGTGCTGTTTTGGGTCAATTTAATGCGTTTTAAGCAGGCTATAGCCACCCATTTCCACCCATAAATAACTGTTGTCACCCAGTTATTTATGGGTGGAAATGAGTGGCTATAGCCAGTTTAAAACGCATTAAATTGACCCAAAACAGCACCTCGATCACCATGTTGCTGGGAGCAGTATGCGGAATTCAGACTCAATCAAACCGGGCCGCGCCTTTCAAAAACTGAAATTACGAACTGTAGCTGCGCAACCGAAATTTTGGATAACCGAAATAACTGAAGAGACAAACATGATACATGATAAATAATTTTCAACTGTTTTAAAAGAACTGACCAAAGATTGGCGTTAGAACTACGTAAGCTGCAACAAACATGGCATGACAACAAACAAAAATTTGCGCTCTGCAGGCATCATCACAACGCCAAGACCGCCGCGATAATGATTGCCGTCATGTTCTTCTATGTCAACCTAGTGGGCGTACCAGGCGTCATTGTTAACCACCTCTACGACCGGACCGACACCGGGTGCAAACTGAATGCCGACAAGAGACCAGTTTGGAACGCGATCATCATGCTATTAATTTACGACGCTCCCATCGCCATCATGGGAGGCGCGCTGCCCTTCCTCTGGTACAAACAGCGCAAGGTACGCTGCCTTACAGCGCCGGAAACACGCGCAAGAAAGGCCACTTTACCCAGTAGCAGTCAGACGGCGCCTGGTGGCAGCGGCACTGAAAGCCCGGTAAAGCGCGATGCACGTCGGGGATTCGTGGTCATGACTGCACTGACCATAAGCATCCTGGTTAGCTGGACACCCAATCAGCTTTACTATACGGTTTTGGTTTTTTGGGACGTCAGTAATGAAACTTTCCGGCAGACGGCGTTTATCTTGTATTCGCTCCAAGCTGTGGCTGATCCTGTCTTGATTGTACTGACGATGAAGGATCTCAAGACCCATATCCTGCGCTTTATATCCTGTAAAACAAATTTGTAGCAAAACTGCATCGATTTTGTTAATTTCGTGCTCTTCGTTAAAGCAGCTCACAAGTCAAATTAATTTATTCGTCTAGTTTAACTGACATTTGAGAAACTACATGTGTATATTTCAGTAATTTTATGCAAACTACAACGTGCCAGCACGATATTAGGAAAACTGCTTTCTACTGCATTTCGTTGGTTTTCCGACCTAGTGGCATGCATTTGCACTGTCGACAGTGAGACTATTATTGCGATCACGGTTCACAGGTCATCCGTTCTTTCTTTTTGATTGAAGGTACGACGAACAAACCCACTGATTTCCGGTGGGAAAACCATCGTTATCTTTCCCAGCGCGGAATGCAGTTGACCCTTACAATTGCTAGCAAGAGGTGCCAGTGAGAAATAACTTGCTTACAAAACTGCATTATCTTCTATTTTGACAACTGACCTCAAATTATTGTGTAACAAATATGCCTGACAACAACCCGAACCGCTAAAACAAGCGTGTTTACTCCGTTCACCTCTCACAGCCAGAGTTGTTGTTTTATAAACAACCCATTGCTGGTCATGTTTATGAATATGTAGAGATTGTTAAGTATTTAAGACACAACTGACAGATAAGGACCTGGTTTCTCTGATACAGAACGCGCAGACAACTGGCAACTTGTTTCCCTTGTAAGCGGATGAATAAGTGCGCAAAGAGACGTTAAACACGGTTCGCTCTAGAAACTTCTATAGTCGTACTTATGTACCCATCATGCGCTGCATCACGGACGTGTGTTACTCTCTCGTTGTTTTTGGCGACCTTTTCTTTTTTTACCGAAAAGCGTTTCGAAGTTTAGAAAACTTGGACTTTGTACACTAAGCGGGACTACCAAGTTCGCAGTACAACAAAAAAAGTCTATTACTGGAGACGTACTTGCACACTGAATAATTCACCATCGCGGATTTGCCATTCACAGTTCCAGCTCGCTGACCGGTCGGAATTTTGCTTTTCCTCTCGCAGAGAGGCCTTTGCTCTTGGCCTCTTGCTCTGACAGAGGAGGCTTTGTGTGCCATACGTACGATCGCCTTACAAGTTAGATCGGTGCTTGTACGAGGCAATCATCACATGGATGAGTCAGGGGATCCGACCGCTTGGATGAGTCAGGGGATCCGACCGCTCATGCTCGGAATGCGGTGATAAAACTGTCATATCAACGGATAATCGTCGGATAACAAGGTATTTTTTGATTTCGCTATCCATAAATCCTTGATGCAGTGCGCACTTCTCCGTAGAAGTAATCGCTCTTTGGGAACACTGTTGTAATCATTCCTAACTCCAGTTGGGTATCGCGCGATCCCGGCCAAGTACATCGGCATTCGGCGCGTTGATTTCTTGAAAGCCTGAAGAAACCGCTTTTCCGAATATCCACGCGTTTGATATCGTTCGCGTTCTTAACTATTTCCACCGTTGAGCCAGACACAGTTTCATATGCCTCCGAATACTCGAAAAAGGATCGAAATTGTACCATGACTTCAGACAACAACGAGGAACTACTGGGGGGTTGGCAGAGCAAAACCAGGACCGTCGCCGAACGAGGCAAACATATCTTGGGGACGGATGCCTTTAGCGATGTCACTTTCCGCGTTGGGCCAAAGGATGGGGAGACCGTCGACATCAAAGCACATAAGTATGAGCTGCTTTCGTTATTAGGTTGCCACAGTTATTTCTTGTCTTTCGACTTTTGGGCTGGCTGCAAGTGCAGCAGTCGCTGCTTTGTCTAATTTTATATTAATCAATTAATTCGAAGTACGGTTTAAATATTTCCGTTGTTACGTTGCTAACGAAGTTTCTAGGGTTCCGGGATTTTGACAAATCGTGACTCTGGATTTGGGCTTGTCTTATTTTATCGGTTATCATGCTCTTTTCCGGATGAACAGAATTTACAATGTATTAATTCTTCGAAAATAGGTTTATATACAGTAGGTTGTGGTAGATCAGTGATCTTGACGGATATTCTTTGTTAGCTGTTTTCGGACATTCTTACTATAGATAATAAGGAAACCTTTCGTGCTGGGTCGGTTCTCCATATTTCTCTGTTTCGTCAGGGTTCTCCTGGCAATGGGAAGTTCGGTTTTCGAAACCATGTTTTACGGCAATCTTCCGGAAATCCAGAGCATCGTTCCGATCACCGACATCGATCATGAGTCGTTCAGAGTTCTCTTGAGGTATGGGCGACGTTTTGTATTGTAATGTGTGAAATGTCGACTTCGCCGTTTTTAAGAAATATATCTGTACTGTGTCTCGGATAGGTACCTTTATCACGATCAGATCGGACCGTTTGATGCCACCACCGCATTTCCTACACTGTACGCAGCAAAGAAATATGGTCTTCCTATTCTGAAAGAGGCTTGTGAGGAATATCTGCGAGCAAACGTAACCACCGAAAACTGCCTTGCTGGATTCGTTCAGGTACTTACAGCAACTGGCGCACTGGCAGTTCTTCGACAATTGAAGATGAACTTTGGAATGGACAAATTACTATCTCACCGTTCCATTTTACACGTTTTGCCTTTTTGTGAAATACTACTGATGGAGTGCAGATTTGCGGACATTTCTTTGATGATTTTTTGAATGGTAAAAAAATGATATATCCAGAATAAACTGTCATGTTCTTTTGTACTTTACACTCCGCGTAGATCTCAAAGTTAGAAACACTGCATTATCTGTACTATATTGATGTTTACAGGCAAAAATGTACGACGAACCAAAGTTGGCCGCGTTTTTGCTCTCAACAATCGATGCCCAAGGACCGCTGGTTTTAAAGTCGGCTGACTTCTTGGAAGTGGACATTGGAACTCTGAAGGAAATCTTATCGCGGGACTCGCTGAAGGTTAAGGAAGTGGATGTATTTCACGCCGCACTCCAGTAAGACTTTCCGCTCTTTGCACAGCCAACAGTGCAAAAGCCGACGACTAACAATAAGTGTGGACATTCCAGATGGGCTACACACCACTGTGCACAGAGCCAGATTGATAATACGGGGGCAAATTTGCGAGCAGCACTGGAGGATGCGCTGTATCTGATAAGATTTCCCATCATGACATGCCAGGAGGTTGCATTAGGACCAGCTAAGGTACTTGTACGCTGTCGGAAATTTTTACGTGTATGCGATAGCTCATGTTACTGACGTGTGTACGTTTGGATACGAAAAATGTGCCTCAGCGCTGTGGGAATGTTCCGATTATTTAGCTGGGCGCATGCAGATCTGATTACAGAACCGATTTGTAGATCCTGTCTGTGCCCATTAAGCTATATGTTTTCTTTGTATGGTTGTGAGATGTTAGTATGCTTTTAATTTACGCTTTAAAAAGATTGAGAAATATGTTTTCTATAGCTAAGTGCACGCAGACGTACGGATGAGGTACTTGCATGCGCATCGAATCACACCACAACTACAGCATTAAAATTAATATAATATAATTTATAATTTAATTAATATAATATCATTTAATTTAGTACAAGAGACACATTTGGTAGAGCTATCTGAAACATTTGAACAGTTGTTTGTGGAAATACAGTAACAGCAATGTCTTACTGTTGAAACATTCAGCAACTCGGCATGTGTTTTAGTCGGGGATGCTGCTTCCGGAAGAAGTTTATCAGTTGTTCCAGTTTTGGTATGCCAAAGAAACCCTACCGGGAATTTTCACTAGCACCAGAAGGCACATATCGACTGAATTGCATATTGAGAGGTTTGCTGGCAAGCAAGACGGATGGCCTTACGCAGCGGGGAGATCGAATGGGATCAGGTAACTTTTGTTACACTTTGTTACCGCAGAATAGTTCATGTTTCGCGTTTCAGGCTGTGCATCACATCTGTGACGGACAAAACGAATCAGAATGTGGTAAGACGAATAACCTTCTCAGAACACGTAACAAACCCGCATGCTCGGTATTTCCACAGGACTGGCCTTCCATCAATCTGGTAGCTGTTGGGCTCTTCCTTTCCAGCGAGATCAACAATGATCAACAATGGCCCTCTATTCTGCGTGGGGTTTTTAAATTTTTGTTGCATCGATGTTGTGATCTGTGATTTCTTAACTTTCTTTGCGGATTCAGGACCCATTTATAATCACCCTGCCGGAGAGGTTTGCCTTAACAATACATCTTACCCTAATATTTGTCTTTGTGGACAGCCATATCGTCACCAATATCCGCAATATTGCTCTATCGCCGGATCTAGTTATCACTGTTCATGTCCGCAGCCGAGTGCTCCAGAGCCATCCCTCACCATATCCCTGAACGTGTATATCGAAGAAGGAGCGGACCAAAAGGAACTGGAAGAGTATCGCCAGACATTCTGCGTTCCAACCGGTCAAACTGGAGGTGTTGTGCAAAAGATAGCCTTGAGCAAGGCCATACCAATGAAGATGCAGCAGCACTTAATTATATCGGCTGACATAACAGTAAGTCTTATTCTCTAAATGTGGTGTTATAATGATGAACTATGCATGATATGATGGCAAAGCTTGTACTGTACAAGGTAATGTTTCAAATGTGCTTGTGAGCTTTCAAGTAACAAAATATTGTAGGGAATTCAACAGTGTTACTATGGTACGTCGGGAAAGAACAGCGTCACAATGCCAACATCATCCGGAGATCTTAATGTTACAGTGCAGTTTTCCCCGGCCACAAATGGTACGAATATGAAAGCTTACTGGTTGTTTGCGTACTTGTATGCCAATTAAAAATTGACTGGTTTTAGGTAACGCTGGAAACACGTCAGTTGCGCAGGGTCAATTTCCGGAGTTTTACTTTGAGGTCATTGGATAATCAGACTCCGCCTGGTTTCTTAGTTCCTTCAGTTTCATGATAAGTAACTTTCTAGTGGTCTAATTACAAGCCTTCATTTGCGATTTGTGTTATTTCGAATTTGGTTGCGATTGATACAAATTTGTATTCCCCTTTTTTATGTAGCACGGACAGTATGCAATGTTTTTATGGATTACTTTATAACTCTAACCATAATAGGTTACGCAGATTTTGCTAACGTATGCTTTGAAACGCTAATAATCAGCTGCACTTAAGAAAAAGTGCAACATGTCATTAAAACGCTTTCACTTGCACAGCATAAAGCTGGAATTCTTTCGACACAATAGAGATACAAAGCATTTTGTTGTCTTGAGGTAGTGTCGTATGAAGCACGTAATCAGGCTATACTTTTAGCTAAACAGTTCAAGAAAAAGAATGCACGATAGCTAACAATTGTAAGTTCTGCCAAAGAGATAAAAATAAGTTTTTGTGACGCTAGGTATGTATATCGACACCTACCGGGTACGTACCTACGATGGGATGACTCAAATGAACGGCAATAATTTATTTAAACAGCTATATATATGGACACTAACGATCAGATACGTCATACATCCCATCTCTGATCTCTCAATCAGCTTTACCAACAAATTAAACCATTTTTCCACTATGCATTACGAGATTTTCGCTTTTTGTTAACATTCTGAACACTCATCCCCAGATTAACCCCATCAACGCTATTAAGCAATTGGCTCCCATCTCATACGGAGTACGTCGCATCGTCCGGGGTTGTTATTGCCAGTGTCGTAATATCGGTAGTAAGGAACACAATCAATGTCCACATCGAAAAACCAAACAACTACAGCGACTGTTTTTGAATGATACCGTCGGTACGAGAAGGGATGACCAGGAAGAACGGCCACCAATTTGTCCAATGTCCTCAACAAATGAGACATATTCGTCCGATCGGTAAAGACTGAGTCAGATACAAAAAAGCTCAAAGTACGCTGCCTTACGACGCCGGAAAGGCGCGCAAGAAAGGTCACTTTACCTAGTAGCAATCAGTCAGTTCCTGGTGCCAGTGGCGCTGAAAGCCCGGTAAAGCGCGATGCGCGTCGGGTATTTGTGGTCATGACTGCACTGACGATAAGATTCTGGTCAGCTGGACACCGCAGCTTTATTATACGGTTTTAGTTTTTTGGGATGTCAACAACGAAAGTTTCCGGCAGACGGCATTTATCATGTTTTTGCTTCAAGCTGTGGCTGATCCTGTGTTGATTGTACTGACGATGAAGGATCTCAAGACCCATATCCTGCGCTTGATATCCCGTAAAACAAAGTTGTGGCAAAATTGCTTCAATTTTGTTAATTTCGTGCCCTTCGGTAAAGCAGCTCACAAGTCAAATTAATTTATTCGTCTAGTTTAACTGGTAACCGAATTTTCGGAGCTTTCTTTCCCTACTCTCCGGTGCTTAATGTTTGGAGTTCGTGGATGATTTCGACTTAATACGATCGTAGACATTTGAGAAACTAAACTGTATAATTATTATAGTAATTTTATGCAAATTACAAAGTGCCAGCACGATATTAGGAAAACTGCTTTTTATTGCATTTCTTGGGTTTTCCGGTATTGTTCACTCATAATTCGCAACAGCCGAATCTCATAGCTACTGTACTTTGGTTTTTCCTAGCTCCATACAAACCTTCCCGATAAGATAATTTGCTTAAGGCTAGACTCCGGTCATTTGGGAGGTTTTGCGCGAAAGAGTGCCGTTGCATCGGTGAAAACAAGCGACAGAA
>JAQGAU010005652.1:0-10049 GCA_034698045.1 Paramacrobiotus richtersi
ATTTCATGATATTTAAAACACCAGCGGGAGTACTTTACGACAAATCTGTTCTGGAAGCGTAAGTGCACGATTTTGAAGGTGCTTTGAGTTCTGCGTATCATTGATCGGTACGACTCGTTGAGTGCTTTGTTGTATGTAGTCATGTAAACCGAACAGATTGTGATTTTTATTTCCTCAGTTGACATTATCCGAAATATTAAGTTAAAGGTAGTTTTTTGATCGTAGATAATCATGCTTACTTTTGCTGAATATACTCGAAAGGTAAATTTTTGACAGCGGGAGCGGTGCAGATGCCGGAAAAGGAAATATTAAGCGCGAAAGCAAAGCCTATTCTTTCAAAGAACAAATGGCTGAAATCGAACTTCGAAAGGTACTTTCTAAGTTCAGGATTATGGGTTTTATGTTGGTGATTGTATTACTGATTGCAAAAGGCACCTCATTTCTAATTTGGTTTAGGAATTGGAAGCGAAAAAAAAAGCACAACTGGGTGGTAAGGAGGCTCCTCTAAATCCAAAACAAAGAGAGGCGATGACGAAGCAACTAGCAAAAGAAAATACAGTACGACAAACCGTGCAAGCGGTGTACGCTAAGGCACGACGTCCTTTCCTGATACTGGATGCTCTGATTTCCGGAAATTCGGAATATATGCGGATTTTCATGAGCCAGTTGATCGACGTTGTTAGTCCGTTGTTGCACGTGCCAATTTTGGCTCCATCTGCTTGCACCACCTGGATGCTGATGAGCAAGTGTGCAGATGACCCCTTAAGGAAAAATGGATTAGGTAAACTCCCTTCTTGCGCCGACTTTATTTGTGAAGCGGTAACAGCTCGAGTTGGGTATGTGACATTTTAGCTACCGCATTATCCATCACCAGTCTGCGCGTTCTTGAGCCAATATGTCCACTTCCGGTATTCCTAGCCCAGGAAAATCTGACTGCTGCCGTAACCCGTGTTGTGCACGGTCTTTTCCTTCTGTGTAACGATACAGCTGAAAATGGTACTGATGAAAATGGATCGACGTCCCATGCAAGCGTCATTACGGTTCCGGATGTATGCTTCGCTTTTCCTCTACTGAAAATAGTTTTGAATGCAGAACAAGCTAAGAAACTTAGCCTGAAAGAATCAGTTCTTGTCGAGGCATTTAAGGTCATCAGCAAAGTGCTGGAGATCTGTGCTTCCAAAAGCGACAAGCCGGTGGTGAATGACTATACCAGTGAGGACATAATTGGACTGGAAATGAGCGAGGTAAGTCGGCTCCCTTTTATTGTTTACCTGATGTCTAGCATCTGTGAGAAACCAGTCTGATTCAGTTACCTATCGATACAGGGAATAACGCCGTAGAACTTAATATTTGCACACCATAATATGTATGGGTTATTCATTTTTATGTTTTTGTTTAAAGGATAATCCGGCATTCTTGCCTTTGCCGGATGTTTTAAGGACGTTAATTGCAGCCAATGAAAGCGCCAATATCCCAGATGTATGTGTTTTGGTAAAGATTATATGCATACAATATGCAGCTATCGGTATTTTGATGTAGAACGATACCAGCAGCGCTATAAACAGTTTTGCCAAAGCGGTAAAAAAAGCGGCTGATTCCGGTGATGATGTGGATAAAGATATCGTCCGCCAGTTACTTCTTGCTCTACTTATACCAAAGCCATTCTTACGTATCGCCGCACTACAGGTATCGTGGATAAAGAAGTTTCCCTAAAGTTAATTTTAGGAGACAAAATTTATGCTTCAGGGTTTGCTTGTTCTTGAAACTCACCTGGAACCATTTACAAAAGACGCTGCGCTGCGACAGTTGATTGCAAAGCGGCTTTTCATTGCTGCGCATGATGTTGAAGATCCGAAAGTCGTGGAGTTTGCCCGAGAGTATGCGTTTATGAATGTAATGCGTTTTTTGTGATATTTGAACCGTTTGCTTGGAATACAGGCTGTTCCAAGATCTGGACCTAGTCCCGGAAGAATCACTGGTGGACGACTGCTTGGATGATATCAGTTACAACAAGGAGTTTGTGCGCAATTCCAGCGCTGCCGCTCTTGGCATGTTGCTGTCGCAGTTCCAGAATAAAGCAGGATTTGTGCTGGATAGCCTTATTCAGAAATACAATAAAAATGTCGAGGTACAAAGAGATTTAAAGAAACGTGGGAATATTTCCAAATGTTTTCGTTCCACTGTGCTTGATAATTTACTGCATGAATTAAGTAATCGTGTTGTATGCTGTTTAGCCATTGGTTCTTCGATGTTGACTTTTTCCTGACTTGTTTTAGGACTGTAAAGTAAAACTGGATAAATTTGGGCGGGCTTTAATGGAAAGCCAGGCGGATCAGTGGCCGGTTCGTCGCGGTATAGCGAAGGCTTTAGCTGCCATTGCACCCTACTTGGATAACAAAGAAACATTGGAGAAATTAATGGATTTCTTGTTGCAAACCCCGTGTGCGTTGAAGGATGAAAAAGCGCCAGTTCGCAGTGACTTTTTGGAATTGGGTGTTACGGTTGTGGAACTGCATGGAGAAAAATATGTTGGACTGCTGTTAGATAAGTTTGAGGAGTGTCTAGCGAAAGCACCGAAAACCGGCGAATACGATGTTGTACGACAGAATGCGATAGTTATTATGGGAAGTCTTGCCAAGCATCTGGATAAATCCCATCCGAAAATTAGACCAATTGTGCATCAGTTGGTAACAGCGCTTTCCACACCGAGTGAAGAGGTACGGGTAACTCGTTGACTTACGTTCGCGGTGCTGATTTTTGTTGTTATGATCAGGCTTTGTTAACAAAACATATTTCATTGAGCTTTTATGTTAATAAAGCAGTTTGCTGTTGAAACTGTTGGAACTGTTGAAAAAAGCGATTAGAAAAAGTATCTAGAATTTACTTTATACGATAGTTGTTTTTACGTGAATTTAATTTTTTCGCACTCGAAAGTGAATAGCGGTAGTAACCTGAAATATCTTGTTAATCGAGTACTTTGTTTGTAGGTTCAAAAAGCTGTAGGGCGTTGTATAGCGCCGCTTGTATACGTGATCGAAGATGATATCAGATCCGTCGTACCGAACTTACTTCACGTCCTCTTTGAATCGGAAAGCTATGCTCATCGCCGAGGAGCAGCGTATGGCTTGGCTGGTATATTCCAGGGCCTGGGAATTATGGCACTGAAAGATTTTGATATTATGCTGACCATCATGGACGGCTTACAGGAAAAGAAGAACCCACAACGGCGCGAGAGTAAGCAGCTGGATAGTAATGAATAACTTCTTTTTCGGCATTGTTTTCGGTTGTAGGTTCGTTATTGGCGGTAGGCATGCTGTCACAAGGTTTAGGCAGGGTCTTCGAGCCGTTCATTCTACAAGTGGTGCCGCACGTTCTGCAGTTCATTGGTGATCCAAATATTCATGTCAGACAGGTATGTTCAAGTAGAATTCACTTTGACTTTTTTTCGGTAATGACTAGTGACTTGACGTTATTAACCGGAATCGTAGAGGTCAAAAAGCGGGACTGAGTAAAATAAAGGCAAAAATTGGAAGTATTTTATTCTAGGCTGCCGAAGAAGCGTCGAAAGTGGTAATGAGCCAGTTGAGTGGACCGGGAGTCAAATTAGTCCTTCCCGCCTTGCTGAAAGGTTTGGAAGAGGAGTCCTGGCGCGCTAAAGCGGCTTCCATTGAAATGTTGGGCGACATGGCCTTCTGCGCACCTCGTCAACTTTCAACAAGCCTTCCCATGGTTGTGCCCAAGCTGATCGAAGCATTCGGCGATTCTCATACAAAAGTGCAAGAGAGTTCTGTGAATGCGCTGAAAAAAATCGCATCAGTGATAAAGAATCCGGAAGTTCTCGGTATGTTTCGAACTACGTCGAATTCTTTGTTGCTTTATGACACTCACTCTTAGGTTTGGTACCTGGCATTCTTGTTGCTCTGCAAGATCCAGCCAAGAAGACCACGACGTGTTTGAAGACCATCTTGCAGACACAGTTTATCCATGTTGTGGATGCTGCCTCCTTGGCGCTGCTGATGCCGGTTGTTCGTCGTGCTATCTACGATCGTGGAAGCGAGAACCGGAAGTTGTCGGCACAGATCATGGCCAGCTTGTACAGTCTCGCCGATCAGAAAGATTTGTTGCCATATTTGGATGGAGTCCTTCCTGGATTGAAGAACTGTTTGTTAGATCCGGCACCGGAAGTGCGATTATGCGCCGCTAAAGCTTTAGCTGCCTTAGTGAAGGGCACTGGCGAATCAGGATTTGATCAACTAAAGGAATGGCTGTTCATGAAACTGGTATCGGAAAATAATGCCGTCGACCGGTCTGGCGCTGCCCAAGGTACAGACAGACAGGTTTTAAAGAAGTAGAAGTATTATGAAGTATATGAAGAGCTGAGAACAAAAAATTTGCGAAATTGTAGCGGACTGTAAACATGTTTCTACATCGAGAAATTTGCAAGTGGAAAAACATAAGCAAAGCGCAGTTTTCTTCCAGGTTTGGCGGAATCACTGGGTGTTCTGGGCATGCGCAAACTTCAGGAGGTCCTCCCGCAGTTTCTTAAATATGTGCTGGACGAACGCACTCCCTCCCATATTCGCGATGGTTACCTCTTGGTGTTCGTTTATTTGCCGGTTGTTTTTGGACAAGAATTTTCACCTTTTATCAGCGACGTCATTCCAGCGATCCTGCTGGGCTTGGCCGATGATACGGAATATGTGCGGGAAACGGCTCTGCAGTGCGGTCAGCGCATTGTCAACTACTTTGCCGACTCGGCCATTGAACTGTTGCTTCCGCAACTGGAGGAGGGCATGTATGATGAGAACTGGAGGATTCGTTATGCGTCCGTACAGTTACTGGGAGATTTGCTGTATAAGATTGCTGGAGCCAGCGGAAAGCATACAACGGCTGGACTGGAGGAGGATGAAAACTTTGGAACGGAACAGTCCCACTCTGTGAGTATAGGTGCACTTGCGTAAATTTTTCAAGCTGTAAATTTCCGAATACTAGACCGGTTTATTTTCGTTTCAGAAATTTTATTATTCTTTCTTTGTAGCTTATTCTGCACAGACTTGGAGAGAAACATCGCAATCGCGTACTGGCTGGTTTGTACATCTGCCGTTCCGACAATGCCTTGGTTGTCCGCCAAGCCGCTTTGCACGTTTGGAAGGTGATTGTCACCAACACCCCGAAGACATTACGAGAGATTCTGTCCGAATTATTTGAGATCCTCCTTGATGCTCTTGCTAGTGATAATGAGGAGCGACGTCAGGTACACTATGGCATGATAAAATTGGAACAATATTCAAATTTCAACCTGTGTGTGAAATGTAGGTTGCTGCCAAAACATTAGGAGAACTAGTGCGCAAACTCGGCGAGCGCATTTTGCCGGAAGTGATTCCAATCCTCCAAGCTGGTCTGGATTCCGAGGCCGATGAACATCGGGAAGGTGTTTGTGTCGGGCTGATGGAGATTATTTCGTCTTCAAATAAAGAAACTGTTATCATGTACTGTGATATCCTGGAACCTACCTTGAGCAAAGCTTTACTGGATCCGAGCGGTGGTGTACGAAGGGCGGCTGCCGACGCCTTCTGTATGCTGGATAACGTTGTCGGTCACAAGATCCTTGATGATATTTTGCCGGTTCTATTCGATAAAGTGGTTAGTGCAAAAAGTGCCAGTAAACCAAAAAATATTGCCAGTGAAATTTTATGTGAATTTTAAAGACTGATCCCGTCGAAGGAGAACGTGCACTGGATGGTCTTCAACAAATCATGTCACGTCGCAGTCGTGTTGTACTGCCGTATCTCATTCCGCGACTGACTACACCGCCGATTAACACAAAAACACTGGCGCTGTTAACTGCTGTGGCCGGAGAAGCATTGAGCAAGCATCTTGGCAAGGTGTTGCCGTCTCTGCTTAGTAGTTTGGAGAGTAAGATGGGTACTCCGGATCAGGAGGAAGAACTGGGATACTGTCGGAATGTCGTGTTATCAGGTCGGATTGCGAAGGAAGTAGCTTTATAAAAACTGTTTTTAACTTATGTCTCTTCGTTAATAGTGGAAGACGAAACCGGTGTGGCTACCCTGATCGAATCGCTGATGCATGGCGCTCAGAACGAGAAAACAAGAATGGCGGCAGTTACTTTACTGGATGTTTTCTTTGCCCATACGAAGGTGGATGTCAGATCATTCTTCGGGACATCCATTCGGCCCTTGATGCGGTTGTATGTGTTTGACGATCCGGCATTGATCAAGAAAGTTGCCTCGATCATTGGAACATTGATAAAGGTTACTAGATGAATCTTTCTTTACAAAGTTAACGAAGTTCACTGTAGTGTTCCAAAATGGTCCTTTTTTTGTGAACATGGTCTATATCCGTTATACTTCAGCTAATGCACATTTCGCTTCCATTTTAGAAAACACCTACTGACGTGATTTATGAGAATGTCGCGTCTCTTCGCACAGCTATACGAGCTGTCCATATGGAGGTGAGGGCGCCGTCCATTCCCGGGTTGTGCATGCCGGAAGTAAGTATTTCGGGTCATCGGCTGGAACTGTGTACATATGCTGTACAGGCCATAATGTTTTGTTGCATTCAGGGTGCTGCAGTCTTTATCCCGTTATTACGAGATGCTTTATTAAGTGCCAGCGCCGACGAGAAGGAAGTTATCGGCCAGACTATCGGTGATCTCGTACGCCTTTCCAATCAGACCGGATTGAAATCATCGGTTGTGACCATTACGGGTCCGATTATCCGTATTCTGGGTGATCGGTATTCGGCCAGTGTTCGAACTATTCTATTGGATGCTCTCAATGCGCTCATTGAAAAAGTGAGTTTTTTCATTGTGCAAAATTAAAACAGTAGCTATCGATTTTACAGTGTATATACATTGCAGTGTTCCACTTTGATCAAGCCATTTGTACCACAAATCCAAACCACTGTATCCCGTGCGCTCTCTGATCCCATTCGATCGGTCAGAGTGAAGGCTGGAATTGTCGCAGCAAACATTGCACCGATGCATCCACGGCTTGATACACTAGCTAATGATCTTCTGGAAGTGGCTAAGAACAATGCCGATCTGGGCACAAAGTACGTTTATGGTTCTCTTAAAACCCGTGAACGTGCGGGATCACTGGTCTGTTCATTATAGGGAGACAACTTTGCGATCGCTGCGCATGATTTTGGCAAATGCGGGTACAAAACTATCTTCACAGTACCGGTCTGATGTGGTGGCTGTGGTTTCGCGGTATTTGGATTCCGATGAGAATGACTTGAAGAACGCGGCATCCGGAGTTTTGGGCGCCTTGTGCCGTTTTACGACGGATGACGAACTTGCTTCGCTGCTGAAAAATCAGATTTTTGGTTCGGAAAATTGTTTAGAAATTTGTTTCTGGCAATAAATTTCCGTGATCTTTATTTTTCTAGATGTTTCCGGTGCAGATTGGACATTACAGCACGGTCACTGCTTGGCATTGGGTGCCGCTTTGAGGGAAGCTGGGGACAAGCTGTTGTCACCGCAGTATGCCGATGCGACCATGGAGGTCATCTTGAAGCATCAGACCACCGACAAGGTAGGATATTAACTGTTGAAAAAATTTTTCTGTCGAACTGAATTACTGAAACTTATGAAGTACGGAAAATACGTGGAAGGTCATTTGTGTTGATTTATTTTTTTCTTTAATGCTTTCATCGATTGTTTAATGGAAGTCTCTGTATTGCAGACGCCGATTGCGATTACAAATACACGGTGTATGGGCCTGTATTTGCTGCATCAACGGAAAACCAATCAGCCCCTGAATAAAAAGTTGCTTATTACGCTAGCCAAAAGCTTGAACCATTCGGCGATCGAAGTCAAACAACTAGTGGCGCACATTTGCAGCCATTTAGCGCTGGTTGGTGAGCAGCCGTTGGATATATCGGAATTGAAACTTCTCGTCCCACAACTGGTCAACGGGACTAAGGAGAAGAATTCGGCCGTGAGATTTGACAGCGAAATGGCCTTAGCAGATGTGCTGGCGCTACGGAAAGATGACAGCTTTTTCGAGGTGCATTTAATTTCTGGGACATTATATTCGCATTTTATCCAGTTAATCAAGGTGTTATTAGTCATTTATGTCATATGTTTATGGTTATTTTGTGAAAACAGTTTTGATGTTTTTTAAACTGCTACATTTTGTGTTCGCAGACGGTTAAGGCTGCACTGGATGCTGGAGCTCGTGACTCACTTCAGAACGCTAGGAAAAGTCTCGGAAAGTCTGTTATGCAAAGCCCGACAAAACTGGAGGAGCTGGACGAGACGTTTTGAAAAAATTGTTCTGAGTGTTCACAGAATTTATATACTTTGATAAATCGTCATATTGTGTTCGTAATTTTTTGCATCATTGTTTTTTTGGAAAACGTATTCGGTGTTTCGTGAAGTACAGTTGAAAAAACATTGTTTAAATACATCGCGGTTAACAAACAATGCACGCAGAATGTGTGTAAAACCGCGTGTGTGACGGGCAGGTTTGTGCTTACTCATGCCGGAACAAACGCAATATTGATGTGCGCGGCTTATCAGAGCTTACTTAGATAATGAGACATACAAAGTAAATTGACAAGGTAAAATCAACAATGCCAGTCACCATTTGGCCGATATTTACATACCGAAGGTGACCCGTGCGGCCGTGCCTGGATCGTCTGGGCAATGCAGAAACTTGCATTAACAGTTAGAAGTTAGAACTGAAAGTAGTCAAAATACTCTGTAAAATCAGCGCCACAAACAAAAAAAGTAAAACTAAAAGGGGTAAAAGCAATAAAAAGCGTAAAATAAATCATTTAAACATACAGAAGAAACAAGCACAGCAAATCACAGTATTTCTCACTGCGGTGCACGATCAACTTGTTTCGCGAAACAACTGTGTTCATTATTTGCGTACACCCTTCAACCTATCTTCCGCTGCAGTTTCACCAGTCGGCTCCGGCCCGCGTGGTTCTGAAGAGTTCTCCCCTCCAGAAACGTAGCGGTATCCCGCTCCATATCCGCGATGGGGATCATTCCAGAAGCCTCTCTGCCAGTAGTCCCACGGTCCCTGTGCCCAGGGGTGAGTTTCCGCCCCAGCTACAATGACATAGGGCGGCAAGCGTAGTCCGGCTTGATTCAGCTTCCGAGCCGTCTCGCCCACTGGCGTGTCCAGTTTGGCCAATTTTTCTTGACAATTACCAAACCGCACGTAGAGAAAACGGCCCAGGAAATTGCCAAAAACAGCAGCAATGGTCACTTTGAACAAGGATCCACCCCCACGACCCGGTCTCAGGTAGCCGCCTTTGACGGCCAAATGGGTGGCCAATGCCGCAGCAGCGGCCGTTGGCATAGCGTACTTCCAGGTGGAATCACTGCGACATGCCTGGATGGTTGCGATTTCCTCCACAGTCAGGCCGTGCAATCCGGGTCCATGGCTATGGTAACGAAAGTGGTCGTACGGATGAGGGGGACTGTTTCCGTATTGGGAATCGTTATCGTTGCGTCGAAACGGAGGCACAGCTGGCTGATTTTCTTTCGAAGCAGCCATGAAATTATCACAAATTCTGCAGCTTCTGTAGCAGCGTCTGTGCAAGGTGTACGGTATACAAGTACTATGCAGAACTGTCAGAAACGATAAATGTTTGCGATACTTGCCCAAATGTCTAGGCGCAGACCAGGGAATCGTTTTTATCGGCAAATGTTTCGGCTGAAAAAGCTACTTATCTGAACAAGCTAGGGACGAAGAGAGAAGTGCCGCATGATGCAAGTTTAACCTGCACTGCGTCATGACTGCGTGCGGCCGCCCTGGAGAAGCATCATAATTCAAGTGAAGAATTCAAGTGACACTGTTTAACGTATAATTGTTTGATTCTAAACTGATTTGACTGTAAAGGGATGTACAGCCGGCAAACAATAAAATTGGGATTTAGTTGTTAAAAAATTTTTTTTGGCACTGTGGGACATTTTGACATGACAGAACGGGCCCTAGAGTAAGGACTGTGACGTCACACGGCACTGTTCAGGAGAGCGTTAGGGGTGTTTGTACAGCTCAGAGGGACGG
>JAQGAU010005653.1:0-10047 GCA_034698045.1 Paramacrobiotus richtersi
CCAACACATTTTCGAAATCGTACACTCTGGTAATTTTATTGAATACGACAGGTTTCGTAAAAGCCGCTGGATAATTCGGTAAACCTAAAAAATTATTAAATAAATAACCGGATAAATATATTTCAAATATATACAAAAATTACACCATTAATTAAAATATTAGAATACAAAACAGGAAACAAAACAGAAATAAAAATTGATTTTTGCTGAAACAAACTATTTTCTAGTATAATAAATAGCAAAACAAAAATATTTTATTTCATTAAAAGTGAAATCGCGAACTGGTAAACAGAAAATAGGCTTTTTTAAAACGTATTAAAAAAAGTCCCGAAAAAGATAAAACCGTAAAACAATACCACTACAACTTTTGATTTACATTTCTTTTCAAAAAAATATTTTTAATAAAGTTTCATTTTTCAAATAAAATATTCCAGCGCGGTACTAAATAAAACATAAAATATCACTTAAAAATTTTTAAAAAATGCGAAAGATCCGAAAAATGCAATTTCTATTAATTCCCCTCAAAATCCTTTCAGCCGCGCAAAACAAGGTGGACTAAGTGAAGCGGAAGTGCATTATGATTATCACCGCGTGTTGGCCCGGTCGGGTCAGCGTGCGCCAGATAAATTGATTTGCAGTGCATTTCCGGTGGAAGAATGAACGCGGGACCGGCTGTTTGCCGGCCTAGTGGTGCGATTAATCTCAAATTTGCCTTTCAAGTCCGACTAATTATTCCTGGCCTCAACACGCACCGTTTGCCGTTTGGCCCCCTTTTCAAGCGCCAAACCCATTCAATCCCAGCGTCACACTGGACCAAACAATCTGGTCAACAGGCGCGCAAAACCAACCGCAATAAAACCCAACAATTTTCTACATGTAATTTTAAGCAGATTTCCTTAAAATTGTGATTTCAGTGTGCAATCTTTTTGTGTAAATTTTATTCATATCAATTACATATAAAATCGGAATTTATTTGCAAATTATATTCGGTATTACAAATATTATGTACAAAGTTTTATCAACTTAGAATTCCCAATTATTAATAAAATTAAACAAAAATTAATAAAATTAAACCGAAAATTAATGAAAAAAATACAGATTAATTAATAAATTAATTTTTTATAAGAACATATCCTTTTTAGTGAACGTTTCATAGTTTGAAACAATTTTAAACTGCAGTCCGCTCTCTGAATTGTTTCCATAATTTTTTGCAATATTTTCTATACTTTATTATCAATAATTTATTTTCTGTATTAATAGCGGTCTTTCAAAAAAAATGTTGCAGTGTTTTTTTGGCGCGCAGCTGTGTGAACGCGCGATAAATAAACCATTACACAATTATCACTGAGTGCGGAATTTAATTATGACTTGGCAGTGCACGAGTACTAGCCAGTTACGGTCAGATGAAAGGAATAGTTTGGCCGTAAAAGCTGCTGTAACAGCGGCTTTTTCGCTAGCACACGTTCCAACACTCCATCACAGTCAGCCGGAAATATTATGTTTTGTAAACACCAATCAACCGTGCTCGAGTGGCCAGTAAGAAGACCGGTGTTTCTTTGATAGGCAACATCAAAACAAATAAATATCGCGTAACCTAAAAACCTGAACAAGAGTCTACAACAAATTATCCAACAAACTCAAATTAATTTCCAAAAATTCCAGTTAATTATTAAAAATTTAATGAAAAACAATGTATTGAAAAATTCAAAAAACATTTCCGGTCCACAAAGGTTTCTGACAAATTCACATTTATCGACAAAAAAACCACCAAAACAGCAAAACTTTGTAAAGCAAGGAACACCTTTTGAAACTAAATATTAACGTAGAATTAATAATAATTTATATAAATAACATACCAAAATCCTACAAACAATTCAACAAATTCAAAAAAAACTCGAACAAGAGAAAACTAATTCAAATTTCAAATAGCACAGCATAAAAAAAATTCACCACAAAATTCAAATAAAAACTCAACTGAAAAAGTACTAACAATTCAAATAATACACTAAATATTCGTCACAATATTCAAATATAGTTTAAACGAAACATTAATATAACCAATATAATTCAAACAATATAATAAAAAATCATCACGAAATTTCGAATGTAAAAATAAAAATAATTAAAATAATATAATCAAAAATCATCACAAAATTCCTTCAACAACACGTGAATTATTACTGCACGACAATTGTTTAATCAAGCACAATCAAACCCAGCTGCCGGTCGGCAACGGCGCTGACAGGTTACCGCAGCGCGCACGGACATAATCGCCGCTCAAAGGGACAAGATGCTAAGCCGGGCATTTTACATTTTCCATTGACAGTGTGCTCGCGGCTTAGACAATAAATCGTACCAAAATATGTTTGCATTTACCGACAGGTGGTCACTGCCGGTCATTCGCTGGTACACAACTATACTAAAATTATCGATTCTTCAGTATCCTTGTTGACCAAATAGGCATCGATTTCTGTACCGAAATAGCTAGAATCGTATTAAAATAAGCAACCATTTTCAATTATTATTCTATTAAATTAAAAAGAAATAAATATTAAAACGCATCAAAACTAGATAAAATGAAAAACAGACAAAGAAGAACATAAAGACAGCCAAAAAACACATACGAAAGGCCATTAATATTCAAACTAACGGTGCCTTCACCGAAAGAAAAAATGCAAGAAAAAAATGCATAATATTTTTTTAAAATAAGACCTGCAATCAATAAGCATTTTTTAAATTTACATTTTCCAAAAACGATATGTGAAACATTTTTGAAATTTTCACATTCAATTTAATTTACGTAGAGGAAACATTTTTGTACTTTATACATCAAATAATATCACTATGTGACGATATGCCATCCGCCAGGTGACGGCATTTCGTGTGCTGCCCGCCGTGGACGCCGTTCAGGTGGCTGCTGCAGGTGGCGCTGTGTACGCGCTGCAGCGTGGATGCCCGGCTGTGCACCACCGCTGTATGGTTTGCAGATGCGGTTCCAGCGTGGCTCGCTAGATTCCGCATCAGTGTTAGATTAGAGTGGCGACGTGCACCACATTGTTCTGGCTCTTCCCTGTTTTCCGAGAGATTTCTCCCTCGTGTGTTGTGTTTTGGCAATAAAGAGTCCTTTATTGCCTTGTGTGTTTTGTGTTGTTTCGGTCCACGACAGAGGCCATATAGATCGGCCTGCTGTCGTCCACGTTCACCGTAGATTCCGTCCACGGACCCGTGCGGGTTCGTCACAACTATCACAAAACAAGCAAATTTCAAAAATTTTATTGTTCAGATTTATCATCAAAATAATGTCAAATTAATATGAATCTAAATAACACATAATATAAATTATACAAATATCATGAAAACTGCAGTTCAGTATAATAATTTTTGTTCTTCAATCGCAATCATGTCCGAGCAGATGGTCATTACACACTACCATCTGCAGCATCGTCGTATTGCATCACCGAGCATGTTGGCTAATAATGTAAGAGAGCGTAATCATTTTATTAACGCACTACATCAAGCGAATATGGCTCGGCAGGTGTTCGGTCATGTCGTGTATTTTCCCCAACAAAACAACCAATTCACCGGAAGCACGCCCCATCCCCCCGTTGCAGCTGACCGCGTCCGACGCAACGAATTTCCCGAAAGAAATTATTACAGGCACGACAAAATGACCAGGTAATAACTGTAATTATTAAAAATTACCCGACGGAGAAAAACAGCATTTTCCTAAATATTTAAATTAACAACATTAAAATTCATAACAATCTTACTTTTAACATATTCTATATATAAAATATTCTATATTTTATTGAAAATATTAAAATTAATAATATCAAAATTAATCATATTAAAATTTAGTTTAACCAAATATTTTTAAGCATTAATAACGACGATACTAATAATAATAAATTTTTTTTATAATAATTACCATTCACATAATACAGTTTCTATTGTACAAATCATTGCTCGATTTTTTTAATTTAATTTACTGTAATCATTTTGATCGTTTCACTTCGATTTTATTATCAGAAATTGCGGAGTTTTTCCTACGAAAAAACCGGTTAAAAATTCGTACGGCAGTAAAATTTTACCATCATAATTTTCTTAATTTTGCCTGAAAATGTGTCTACTGTTTTTCCTTCCTAAAATACACAACCAAGTTTTTCTTAGAGTCCAAAAATATTGATGTCATCACATTCCAGCGCCAGATGCGAGAAGCATTCCTTTTACAACTCGATCTGACGTTTGACACATTTTGGAATTTCCACTCAATAAACGAGCAAATTATCCTCCAAAGCCAGACTCTCTATTCACTCAGCGCAATCTAATCGTAAGAAACATAATCCTACCGGCAATAAATGCCGCGTCGAAGGTACCGCAGTACCAAATGTTTAATAGTAATAAAACGCCGAAATTTTCCCTCCAGCATGAGAAATGACCGTGCTGTCAGAATCATGATCGCCACCAACATTTCCGCGCACATTCTCTAGTTAAAATAAAGTTACCGCGACTATCAATTCTGTCGTATTTTTATAAATACTTTACATTTATTTAATTTTTCTACAAGATTTTATAGGAAAATTCTTAATCATTATCTCTGCGGTCGCATATTTTTTAAACATTTTATTTTTATTCAATTTTGCTATAAAATTTTATAGGAAAATTAATAATCAATTATCAAGGGGTATATTTTTTTAAATATTTTGTTTCTATTAAATGTTTCTGTTATGTTTTATAGGAAAATTTTCAATCATTTAATCAGGGCGGTTGTATTGTTTTTGCTGTTTTATTCTAATTTAAATTGTCTCTAATATGTTGTAGGAAAATTAGCTAAAATTATATAAAAAAATTCAAAATAATAAAAAATGTATCCGCAAAAATTCCGATAAAAACACGGCAAAATAAATCACAAAATCGATGCGAACCCATCCGCCGTGTCCCTAAACAGCACTTGGCCAGTGGATAATAAAGTGCCCGCATTAATTTCTATGTACAAGCTACACGCGCTAATGGACAAGCAACCAACGCCGACCGGAAACGCGCAGTCCATTTGGGAGACATACGTGCCCTACAAACGGGCGAAAGTGCCCGGGCAAAGTGACAAATTACCCGGTTAACCCACTGGCTCAACGACATGACAATTCACTCGCAATGGCACAACACGCGGACTGGGAGAAAAATTAGGAAAAACAACCCAGTAATAAAATTTTTCAATTGGCCTAGAATTTTCTAACGTGAAATCCATGCGAAATTTCTACATAATTTTGTTTTCCGCACACGAGAAAACTCAGTCTGCCTAGTGGGAAAAACCTCTAATTATGGCTTAATAATGGGATAAATCCGCAAGTAAACTCTAAAAATAAATGTTCATTTTTTAAAACAAATTCCGTGTAAAAGCAGTTTTTACGGAAAAAAAACTGGACCGAAACAAAATTTCCATAAACAGGCAAATGAAATTTCGTCAGCCAATTTCTTCACGTTTTTTCGAAGAAAACAAATATAATTAAACAAAATATAAATCTGGAAAAATATCGCTAATGCTTTCTAAAAATTCCACGTTTTATACACAATTCTTTCGTTTTCTTTCCAGTATCTGAATATTCGCATATTTACGCCATTTTTCCCCATCCTGCAAGACAATCTAAATGGTTATTTCATTTACAAAAATTTCCGAATAATATCAAAACAAAATTATAACAAATCTCGCAAAATTTTCCGAAATATTTTGCAAAATATCAATTTTCTCCATCAACAGTTTTACCGACGAGTGTTGCTCAAAATCCGTGCTTTTCACCAGCAAAAAAATCACAACGATCAGACACACTCTTACCTAAGCAAACGACCACCCACACCAGCACACAACGAAAAATTCCGATTTTTTCCACCGATACGCAATCAAACACGGGTAAACCAGCGGAAAACATGATGAGCTGTTTGGACAAAACGATCAGGTAGCACATTTCATCACCGAGTGACCGACATCCGATCAACTACTCGGTGAACCAAGCCGCTGCGCTGCGGATTTCCAAACAGACGCCGGCAAGTCCGCCCCCGCGTTTCTCATTGGCCGACGGCCAGTGTACACAGCCAACAACGGAGAATTTCATGCCAAGTGCCAATTACAAATTACAGCAACACTCTCAACTAACCACTCGAGCCACTACCAGGCGACGGTACCTTCGACATACTGCCCTTAAAATCCAGCAATTTTGATTATAAATGACAATTTTCTTCTTTTGTACGAATTTTTATAAAGATTTATAAGTAATTTTTCAGATTTTACTTTTTTTAAATACTTTTACAATTTACATTTCATCCATTACCAATTTATGCACAACTGCATTTTTTGTAAATTCTATTTCACAAATTTCTGTTCGAATTTTAAAGCAATTTTTCTGATTTTATTTTTTTAGATACTTTTAAAATTTACATTTCATCCATTACCGATTGATGTAGAATTGTATATTTTTTAATTTCTGTTTCACAAACTTCTATTCGAATCTTGAAGCAATTTTTCAGATTTTAATTATTTTAAACGTCGGTTCAAATGTTATAACATGTTAATATTATTTATACTAATTTAAAATACTTTTTGCACATTTAATTTTGAAGTTTTTTCTTTACGGTTATGTTAATTGCCACGAAATAGTTTCAATTTAGTAAAAGTTTAGGTAAACGACAATATATATTAAACACACAAACTATTAACAATATCATGCATACGAATTGTTTTAAACACAATTATGATAATTATCAAATCTTCTCAACTGTCCGATAACGTTTTCCCTTTGGACGACACAATATACCATTGTGCCACTATTTTGCAGTGGTCATATTTAACACGATTAAATTACTGCAGTTTTCTCGAATTACACAAAGCGAAGTATTTTTACCGATTATCTCAATTTCCATTCTTTTTCCGTTTTTCGCGATTCCCACACTACTCAACTCACTGATGGAAAAAGGGAGAGCATTCACAAGAAAAAAGGAAGCATCCAAAACAACCTCACAGTCATACTGCATATTTTCAATGTGAACTAATTGACAAATTCCTGAGAATATTACCCCCGTTCTACGAGCCACTACACTACGATTCGCCGCTACATGGAATACTTCGACAAGCATAGAAGTACAAATTCTGCAGTAATGGTCAACCATTTCCAACAGACCAAAAACCGATCCAATAAACATTCAAAAAAAACGCCAGCGGTAAAAAATTCAACAGAAATGTTGATAAAAATAAAAAAAACCGAAGTACAGCAGAAAAGTCGATGTGTGCAGCTTCTGACTTACCAAATGTTGCTCCAGATCCTGCCGTGTCGAACTTTCATCTTTTCCGGGATCTTCCGTCCAAGAATCAGCGTACAAGTACTTCTCCACCTGTCGCAACCAGTGCCAGAGTGCGCGCATCTCCACACCACAGTCTATCTCTACAACACACTCCACCAATAAAATCCGGTTCAAAACGGTCCGGTCTGAATTTCTGACCGAAATATTGTCCAATTTTTCCTTGATAATTATTTTTCTAAAACTATTACGTTACAGAGCAGTTCACTATCCACAATAAACCCATTTCAATATTTTACATTTAAATTAAAAAAAAATATCAGTTAGAAAATTCTTTTCAGGATTTTTCAAACTGATATTTTTGATTTAATTTATCAAGATTTCCGTTTCGTCTTTCTGCAGTGGCATTTTGTGATTTTGTTCCGAAAAACTGCCGATATTTTAACGAAAGCATACACCTGTTAAAAAAATGCATAAACTGCATCGTTTATTTGCAACAGTTACCTAGTGGTTTTTTTTACAGTAAGTGCTGTTCATCGACACGCACCTCTTTCCGGCTCTTTCGACGAGGACGCCATCACATGGAGATCCTGATCGAATGAACCATGCGGTAGCCGCTTTTTCGACGTGGTCAGCACCGACACCGACCGTGAACGCTTCCCCTGTTGAAGAAAACTAATTAAAAACAAAAAAATATTACACACATTTCACATGAATTATATAAGTGTATATTCTAAAATTAATAAATTACATTTTATATTAATTACAATAAGTCTGTATTCATTGAAAAAAAAATTAAAAAAAATTATACATTTACATGAATTATTATAAGTGTATATTCACTGAAAATAACAACAACTAAAAAAATAGTACACATTTTATACGAATTATAATAACTATAAGAGACCATTAATAAATATGTATATTCACTGGGGGAAAAACATTAACGAATAAAAAAACTATTCAATCGAAGGTGTAATTTTTACGGTATCACTGCAGATTTTTTATTCAGTTCGGCCAGGAAGATCCGGCGAATTGACCAGCCACTGCACTACGATGTCCAATAAAAACACTAGTCATAATTTACATGTACTGAAACATGATACATGCACTAAACCACTCGATCACGAACAGAATTTCCACAGTCATTTTTCTGCACTGGAAATTCTGAAATTTCCAATTAAATAGAAATTAAATTAAATTGAAAAAACTGAAAATTTCTGAGTTACAGTCTGTTACAAATCCTGCTTGCAAACCACAATAATTCCTGCAAAAACCGATAATGTTTCGTACACCAAATTTCGTACGATTTTCATAAAAAAATGACCAAGCAAAATTTCAGAAAATGATCCATAACAATATGATTTTGCATTACACCACCGCAAAATATTGATAAATCACATCGGAATAATTAATTTTCGTTTTTTCAGTTGAAAGAATTAAATAAAAAAATTGAAAATTTCCGAGCTACAATCTGTTATTTATCCTGCTTGCAAAACACAGCAAAAACCGATAATGTTTCTTAAACCAAATTTCGTACACAATTTCCATAAAAAAATGACCAAACAAATGTTTCAGAAAATAATCCATGGCACAATAAATACACAAGGTTCTGATATTATTGTCCTATTTCGATTTTGTAAACCATTTTCACATTTTGCAAACAATTTACAAATAATTTTACTTGGGGTCAAAAAGTTTTCAAAAGACGAACAAAATCCAAAATTAACTCCATCATCGCACAAAAACACCATACCCGATTGCGAATGGAGGAACTTGACGAGATGACCACGTTCTCCTGCGATAACGTGAGACGGCGTGATAATTCCATTCTCCGCGGCACTGCCGGTATATCCTCGACAACTTCCGTCATTTTTCCCAGCCGGTGGTCGAATCAATCAAACTACATGCGCATAGCGTGGTCCTCCAAGTCAAAATTCAAAAATTCGAAACGGCACTTCACGTCGCATCTCAAGAAGCTGAAAAGTGGCCTGAAACGTAGAAAAATGCCAAACGTCAGTCAAAAAGCGATTTTTTTCTCCGATCTACCAAAACTCTCTTTCGGTCAGGCCTTTCAATGAAACTAAACCATAAAACTAAACATTAAAATACTTCTCTTGTAAACCCATCAAGAAAAGATAACTCCAATTTGTTTGATTTATTTTTATTAATCTTAAGATTTATCTTTCAGGAAAACTGCAAAATGGAACACAAATATAATACCCTCGTACTAATTCTAACAGTACTTATTATAATAAGGGTATTTAATAGTAAAAATTATAAAAATCCAAATAATAATAAATTCTGATTATTGTTATTAATATTAAAAAAATAATCCACCATAAAAAGTGCAGGAAAAATTCGCCGCGAGATTTCCGAGTGAAACGTAAGAGAAGCTTCCGCCGAAAAAACGCACCCAGTAATAAATAAAATTCGCAGAAAACAGTAAAAAAATAATTCAGAAGTAAAATAATTCGGAAAAAAACACATACAAAATTCCCAAGGAAAACGCACTGCGGAGAAATTCTCCGAACAGTCGAAAACAGTTCTTCCGCCACAAAATCAACACCACAAATTTGCCTCACAAGAATCCGTTTCTAATGCAAACTCTCTGTTACCAATTGAAAATCCAACCCCGACTCATTCCACAAAATGCCTCTTAACCCAAACCACCCTGATTTCAATTCTCCGTCAAAACCACAAAGTGGCGGAAGCAGCCCTATTAATACACCAACCCAGACGTGATTCTAATCGCCCCAT
>JAQGAU010005654.1:0-10047 GCA_034698045.1 Paramacrobiotus richtersi
ATCATGCGCAACGGCTTCGGGCATCATCTGCTCGGTAGGCGGTAACTGACAACCCAGGTACCGTAATCTTACAATTAGCCAAATCAAAAATCCACGGCATACGGCTTCGTTGAAAGATCGTTCTGAAATTTGACCCTTTCTGAATAGGAATTTCTGCCAGATTTCCCAAGAACAGTGGATTACCGTTCCTGCAAGTGTGGTCACCTCTTCTCTGTACAGAAAATCACGCCATGCGCAAGATTCCCAAGAAAATCAGGGAAGAGACTCCCGGCAAGCACTGACATTTTAAGGGTTATCTCTTAACATTCGTTGCTTGTCCACTAGTATCAAGTGGATGAATACTGTCCGTAACCGATTATTTTGTGCGATTCGGTTATCATAGTACGAGGACCGCGTTGTGCTGTGCGCCGCTTGAGTCACTGCGTGGTGCAACGCGCCACCCTGCTATGTGACTCAGAGCATATGCTGTCTGTACCTGTATGTAGTTGTCTGGTGCGCAACACGCTGTTTTTATGGGAGGAATAAAGCAACAGTGTCTGTACCTGCGTATGCAGCTTAGCCGGGTGGCGCGTTGCACCACGCGGTGACTCAGGCGGCGCACAGCACAACGCGGTCCTCGTACAGCATATTTCTGACTGTGTTCCGTGGACAGGATCGTTTCTAAAGTTCGCACAATAACAAATTAAACAGACAGCGTGCCGCAACGAGACACAACTGATTTGTGCTATTGTGGATAAACGACTATCTGTACTGCTGTTTTGACGACTACGAATACTTAAAGAAGGAGGGATGTTCGCAAACGCATCCAACGCATCGGCTATGCTGACCTGGCGCTTGACCCCTATTAGCGAATTGGTTATCATGCCCTTCACTTTGCTCTGCAACGGTCTGGTCATCTTGGCCTTCCTCCTCAACAGCCACATCCGCACTCCTTTCAGCTTTTACCTAGCCAACCTTGTCCTCACAAATTTCTTCTACACCTTAATCGCAGATCCTTTATATATCATCATGGGCCTCTACCCCTCCTTTTGGATGGGCGCGGCAGTCTGTGACCTTGCCCAGTATATTTCCAATGTCTTTATCGGTGTTATCTTTAATACTCATCTGCTGATTACGCTTAACCGCATCTGGGCATTAACGTTCCCGCACTCTTACGCCCAAAAACACACAGTCAAAACCGCCGTTTGTTGTTGTGTAATAGTATGGGTGTACTCTCATATTGTGTTTTTACCGGGACTGTTTATCAACGCGAACAACCGACTACCACTGGAGACGTTCGGTTGTATTCTGAACTATGAAGTGCTATCTGAATGGAACATGTTTGTGGAGTTTGCGCTATACGTTCTAGCACAGGCAGTGATCATCGTGGCATATCCGTATTTGTTGTGCAAACGATGGAAACAAAAAAGGGCGCTGCAAAACAATGCTGCTCAGCGCAGACAGCAAAAGCCACAGCTGGGTTTTCGAGTTTTGACGGTTAGCACGATAAGTGTCACGCTGACCTGGACGCCCGGGACCGTGTACTACGGGATGAGCAGCTTCATGGAAATGGGCGTAAGCTACTCGGCCATATTTCAGTTTCTTGCTGCGTTCTTGTTTTTGCTGCAGACGTTTCTGGATCCAGTTTTGTTTATGCTGGTCCTGCCTGAACTAAGAACTGCTGCGTGGCAGATTGTTAAGAGATGTAGTTGTCATCTCTTCTGCAAGTAAGCTATAACCCCTGGTGTTCACTGTTCATTGATTGAGAAACCGATAGAAGCGTCTCCAGATCGTCATCATTGTAACAAAGACTGCTTTGCGACCTGTTTCCATATACTTCTAAGTAAACAAAATGCAGAAGAATTTTTTAGCTACTACTATTTTTAAATTTCGAGTTACATGTTTCTAATACAAAGAATTAAAACTAGCAGATGCTGTTTCTGAAAATGACTCGTTTCCTCTTGTGCGCTCATCGTGTTACACTCAGCAGGTTAAAATAAATGCAACGGGAGATCTTCTTTACGGTAAGAGTACGTGCTGTCGACAACGAAAAGTGCTGCAGTAAGAGCACTGCAAAGAGTTGGTTAACGGCTACCACCTACTGTAAGTTACGTAAGTTTACCTATCAGTACGCGACAGTGCTGACAGATATGCGAAAAATGCTGGAACTCTAGAAGCACAATGTAATGGCGCGCAGTGTTTTGAATTGCCAGTCCACAGTTTTACCACAGGATTTTTCCTTCCGTTTACTGCTTCTTCTACAGAAAATAACTTCATGCCGTTCTTAATTTGGTACTATAAAGGGTCAGCTGCTTCCCGCGAAGCGCAGACTCAACGAGCGATATCTGGGCTCAAATTTTCAGGAATATCGCAAAAACAACATACTGATATGCATATTTGGAATACTGAAACTTACAAAATTAGGGCTCCATGGATGCGGCGTATTATAACTCGAAATACGGCTGCAGAAAAAGGTGTGTTCGTACGACTGCACTCTTATACGAGTAAAGTGAAAGAACTCTGCAAGCCAGTATGTATGAGGCGCACGAAAGGACTGTATGAACGGGCATGGACTGCTGTAGTTGTACATTCGAAAGTGCGGACCGGACTGATGTCGGATCCAGGCAGTCGGCTTGCAGTCGATTAGAACAAAAGCACGGTACTCGCAGCGATGTTCAGTCGTCATAATTAACTAAATGGAAACATCCGCCTGTTTGTAGTGCTGTCAGGTCTATGGTGACCTATACAAATGTACATCGAAAACGGATCAATATCGTCGTTTAGCGCATGTCTAACTGAAATGTAGATGATTTTAAGAGCAACCAAATCGATGCGGCGAACACAAAAATTTGCTCAGTTTGTAACGCTTTCAAATTCCGATCGCTGTCGACATTTCGTTTTACCATGATCAAGGTTTCTAGAATCTCACAACTACGCTAATTAAACACACAACATCGAGTTCTCCTTGCGTATACGTACGCACAATCAATAACTGCTAGCTTATTACCGCGATGGGAAGTAATTTTCGTAACGCGGTTATGTTGACGGCCGAATCAATTTCCGCAACGCTTTACGTAAGTCCGGCAACGTGGAATGGTAGATGACGGGATTGAACGCACAACTGAGGAATTCTAAGCACAGCACGACTTCGTATACGGTATCATTCCAATAGCCCATAAAATCCACCAGTAGATAAAAGACACTGGCGGGAAAGTAGCAGACCAGGATGCTTAGCGCCATGAGTGCCATTAAACGATGGAATCTCTTGTCATCGCGGGAACTCTCTCGTTGAGGATGATTGGTCGGCCCGGTGTCGTTGATCTGGGTAACTGCCACGGAGTGCGAGGTGGGATCTCCGGCATGTGCAACTGCAGAAAAAGGTCACTGCCTATTGAAACAACAAAAACAAAGGTTGCTGTTTACCTCGGACTGACCACAGCTTCACACGGCGTCTCAACCTGGCGAAAATAAATCCGTAAATAAACAACACCAGCCAAATGGGAATATCAAAAGCCACAAGCTCGACAAACAGGGAGTAAACATGCTGAGCCCCGTAGTTTACGGAGCAGGGAAACGTGTTTTTCTGATACCAGAGTGCATCCATTACGATCCACGGTGTAACGAAGGCGATAAGGGCCGTCCATGTTGCAGCGCACAGCAAAACAGTGAATTTTACTGAGCGGATGTTGCGGTATTGGATTGGTAGGTACAGCGATAAAAATCTATCTAAACTGACCAGCAGAACTGTGTAGCCAGTTCCCGCGGCAAAAACGTTGTCCAGCCAAATGTAATAGCTGCAGTATGAAGCGTTTGTGGACCGAGATAACTTAAAAAACACAAACCCGCACATCGAGAACATGGCAAAACCCAGATCAGCGACAGCAACATTCATGATTAAATAGGTGAATGGTTTGCGGATGTTTGGATTCATGGCAAAGGCTATTAGGATAATCAGATTGTAGATGATTGTCCCGGCGCAAATAAAGCATATTGCAATGCCCGATACGTTTGATACTTGGGCGGCTGCTGTAGTGTTAGTGGACAGGTTAGTAACGACTATGTTATTATTAACGGTTACGTTAAGGTAAGCCATTGTTTCCAAAGCCGTTGCAAAGGCGAAGCGCAGAGTGCAGTTACGTTTGCGTCACTGTAAACTATATGGTGGCAGTAGCAAATAAATCGTTTACATCAGATATACAACCATTTTTGTAATGAACTGTGACGTTTTTCTCGACTACCTGCGAGTCTAAACAGCTATTTTGCGCACGTTCTTGCGCTACACATAACAGCAAACGTAAAGGATCAAGCTAGTCTCGTCTGTGAATTTGGTAATTAATAAAACATCACGACGCATGATCACAGATTTCGATTTGCTGATTTCATGCTCATGAACAACACCAAACAGTACAACAGCAGGATGGAGTTAATTATTGACAACAGTGCTAGACAGAACACACTGCGTGGCGGGATTCTTGCCCAAGTGTAGGCGGTGAAGGGCAACCGCGATAACGCTACAATCAAGGATGATGACTAGTGACTGGCATAATTTATAATGGATATGTATCTACGAATACTATATTTCCATAGACAATAGGAAAAAATGATTACACTAATGTGTCAGATGAGCAGAATTACAGAGTAAAGGAAGCAACCTTTTAATGATGTATGTAAGCATCTTCCAACACTCCTTCGCAAGATTTTCGAGCAGATCAGAAGAACGAGACTCGCGCTAAGGCGTGAAGTTCCAAGTTTACTATCCACGTTTATATTCGTCGCAGTAGAACAGTCCTGTGGCATTCCATGTTTTTTGTACAACAGTGTCAATGGTAGTAAAATTTAATCAAATTTAAATTGTGCTGAGTTTGTGCACTGGTGCTGTAACTGCAGTAATACTGAGGTACGTATGTAAATACTTGTATTAGAGTTTGCGTTTCGTGCCAGTCACGCAGGATAAAGTGCTGTAATATCAACATATCGTGTCAATATTTTTGTTGGCTGTGACTTATAACCAAAAATTAAACTCATAAAATTTGTTTTTATTCGCTTAGCCGAATAAAGCATTTTACGGTCATTTTTTTGGATGAGTTTTTCGATCTTAAATGTTTCTTGCAGATCAACGCTGGTAATGTTTTTTAGTTTTGGTGAACTACAGATGTAGTAAGTTAGGTACATAAACCTTGGTTATCTGATTTGCGGTCACCATCACGTTGACATCAAATTCATGCGCTCTTTCACTTGCTAACCGATCTACTATTTGCTGCTGTACAGTATATACAAGTTGTTTGTAATACAGCGCATTTCTGAATATGTCCAGGGATCCTTTCTAAAGTGTCGGACAGTTTAAAATTAAATACACAGCGAAAAGCGACAAAAAAATTGCGATTTGAGATTTTGTGATGAACAAGTTTTGCTGTTTTAGTTTTGAGAACCAAGAATACCTGCAAAGCAAATCATGCCAGCAAACGCATCCAACTCATCGGATAATATTACTCTGCGTTTTACCCCCATTAGCGAACTAGTTCTCATGCCCTTTTCCGTGTTCTTCAACGGTCTGGTCCTCATGGCCTTCCTTCTCAACAACCACATCCGCACTTCCTTCAGCTTCTACCTAGCCAACCTCGTTCTCACCAACTTTATCTGGACTGTGATCGCAAGCCCTTTGAATGTCGTCAGCAATCTCTACTCTTATTGGTGGATGGGTGTTGCCATCTGTGACCTTCTTCAGTATCTTGGTAATGTCTTATGCGGTATTATCATGAACACCCATCTGCTAATTACGCTGAACCGCATCTGGGCACTGACGTACCCTCACTCTTACGCCCGAAAACACACAGCGAGAACCGCTGCTTATTGTTGCATAATAGTATGGGTTTACGCTGATATCGTGTTTCTCCCGGGACTGTTTATCAACGCCAGCAACCGACTGCCCTTGGATACGTTCGGCTGTATTCTGAATTACCAAGTGCTATTTGAATGGAACATGTTCGTTGAGTTCGTGGTCTACGTTCTGCCACAGGTACTGATCATCGCGGCATATCCGTACCTTTTGTGGAAACGGAAGCAGCTGAGACGGGTGCGACAAGCCATCCAAGTACTAAGCAGTACTGCCGAGCGCAGCCAGCGGGACAGCAAACGGGCTTTTCGAGTTCTGACAGCCAGCACGATCAGTGTCACGCTGCTCTGGACGCCCGGGACTGTGTACTATGGGATGAGCTGTTTCCTGGACATAAGTGACTATTCACGGCTGTTACCGTTACTCGTTGCGATCACGTTTTTGATGCAAATGTTGATGGATCCGATTTTGTTTATGCTGGTGTTGCCTGAACTACGAACTGCTGCGTGGCAGATTTTCAAACGATGCGGTTGCGGTAGCCCTTGTAAAGGATCCGTAGCGCCTGTCTGCTGAAAGCAGGTATAATGTAAGAGGTAGATTATTAACTTTAGCAAAATGAGCTTATGAGATTTCAAGTACTATTAAAGAGGCAACTCAAGTTAAGGTACGTATGTCAATAGATTATGTAGTATTCTTTATGTTGGAGCGTTTCGTAGTTCCTCTTTTTTTATCCTCCTCGTGTGGCGGCTGCAAACACGCATTTTCAGGGTGTCCGACAAATGCGTCTGACGTGCGGTATCGCAAACGGTAACTTGGGAATGTCCGCTCACAGTATTCCAGCTTATGCATAATTGATAAACGTCCACAAAACACTAGCGCAGAATTCCTTACTGACGTCAGCACTAGAAAGCAAACGCTGCCACATAGTAACATATGGTGCCAGAAACGACTGCGTTTTTATTTAAACTTTTTTCATGGTAACCGACAGCCCGATATAAAACATAACATTGCAGATCAATCTACTCATCCCTGATAACTGACATACACTGACACAATCTCTCGCACGACTTTAGATTGAACGGGAGTGTGCTCTTGAATATCCTCCCTGTTCTTTGTCAGCAAACGGGGAAATGGGGCTGGTATCGACCTAGCGAGGTCTACCGTAGTGCTTTCTTCAAAGTATAGTCACAGTTCGTCCGTCGCAAAAAAATAACGCGGCCGCTAATTTGGTTCCTTTTCCTGGAGTTCAAGGCCATCGGAGAAGGTGACGATTGTCATTTCATCCTCGGACTTCTATAATGGCTATTGCCTAATTAAGGAATGGATCGAAGTCCATAAATATACCAATACCTGTACGAGAACATCATTTCCGTATGAAATGGTCGTCCTGGGTATTGGACAACATCCGTCAATAATTAAGCAATGCTTGTGGTGCTTGTGGTGGCAGATGTTCCGTAAAGGCTGAATAAAAAGCTGTTCATCAGCTGAACTTGGGTGGCTTTTCTCATTACTGCAAATAGTTTAACCTTGAAACGAAGCATACAACGTTTTGTGAAACTGCACAAAATCTTATTCCTGAGTTATTTCGCTACGCATCAAGAGTTTCGGGTGATGCAACTCATGCCAGTATGTCGTTAATTATTTCTCATTTCACATAAAGGTTCAGGCATAATTAACTGCCTCCATTGTAACACAGTAATAGCCAAATTCATGCGTGGCATAAGGTTCGGTCACAAGACCGTTATTTAATTAGTTTGTTCTGAATCGGAAGCTCTAGCAGACTTTCCATTAACAGCGAATCAACGCTTGCATAATGTAAGACTGGTTTCAACCTTGGTAGGGAGAACAGCAAAAACCTCCTCCACCATTCTCCTGCAAAAAGTGCCTTCTCCAGCCGGTACGGTGGTCTTTCCGGACGTGGAACTAACGGCTTGTGGCCGGTAAGGACGCTACAACTTGCGCTCTGCATGGCGCGTATTTACTGTATTTTCATACGTGGAAGCAGTTGGTTAACAAGGGACAGAAAATTGATACAGAAAAAAGGCCAAGCACATCAATATGACTAACTGTCAGTATATTTACATCCAGCTTTCGGTACATTATCAGCTAACATAAGTGTACCTATGTGTACAGTTTTCCTCTACACTTTTTACTTCCTGACACTTTACTGAAAAACGGCTTCCTTGAAACTTACAATAACCAAAAATAATTGAATACACTACAGGATGGGTGGTAACACGAGCGTTGACTTTATAATACCTACCATGGTAGTTGGAAATTTATGGTTTTTCCGTACTGTTACAATGACCACAACAGAATCACAAAGGACGATGTTTACTCGGTATGCGGTTCTGTATCTGGCATTTATCACTAATCCTAATCCGGTCAGTTGCTCGTTCGTGGAGAAGTCAGAGACACCGGAAACTTTGACAAGGAAGTTGCGTCAATCTCATAAGTAAATCAACAAGCCTTTATCACTCACAACTTTGTTGACAGATTCACAGTTCTATACAGCACAAGTTTTTGCTGCTTCAGCAGATGCAGCCGTCCTATTTAACCCGCTGTACCATTCACATGAAAAATACAGAGGTGTTCACAGCCATTCGTAGCACATTTGATATATTTACGAGTTTAAAATGCCGTCCATAAACCCTTTATTATTTGCTGCATTATGTGTCCAGTTTGTTAGTCTACAGTCGCTGGACATTGAGTGGGCAGCGCAGCTTCGCCCTCGTGCAAACCGGCTTACCAACGCCATCCCCCGGGCAGAGAAACTGGTGTCTAACGTTTCGTCTGCCAGCGCCACCAGCACCGCTGTTCCTGATCTGTACTATTACATTACGGACAAACATGTGCTAATGCGCGTCGAGACCGGGAAACCACCGATTCGGCTAGCGGAGAACGTGATCTGGTCGTCTAATGGGTATGATGACAGTTTATGGTACTCGGATTCCGCCGGCATGGTATGGCGACTTCGTTACAATCGGAGTGCTCAAAAAGTGAGTTGAGGAAAATTAAAACATGAGCGATATCAACATGTAGCACATTCCAAATATGTTCAAATTCAAAGGTCCCGAATGTCCCGGAAGGTGTCTCATTCACCCGATTCGCTCCGCGTTCCTTTCACGAAGTCTATGCAGTGACCACAACCGGCGACTTATACCATTTCGTGGAATACAACTGGTTCAAGGATCCATCGGCCAGAAATGTCAAGGACGTCGGTGTGGGTGTTGGTGGTTCGCTCATGTACGTGGACAGCGGTAACGTGATTCATAACTGGGATTACACAGCAAATGCTTGGAAGACGTATGAACACGGTGGCGCGGGATTCGATCTGTTTGATTCGCAGCATGTGGTTGTACTGGACGAGAAAGGCATACCCCATAAAAAGATTGATCATGGATGGGTGCAAGCGGAGGAAACGTGCAAGGAGGTGTTTGTCATGGAGAGCTACTTCTTCTGTGTCAATTTCAACAAAGATTTAAAACTTTTGAAATACTGATAATCGTGGATGTGTACTTTGTTATCGGTTTTGTCAGTATATGCGCTGTCGTATAGTTTATTCATGTGCGCACCGTGTTACGTCTGTATCAGTGCAGTCTTTCATGACTGAGAAATTTTATGAGACTGATCTATATATGCCAGTTTATGACCGCTTGACCTAACAATGACTGGCTTGATCTAATAAATGTTTCACGCAGAAACGTACACGTCAGCAAGGGAGCATGTAGAAAAACTGAAAGTCGTGATAATCCCGAAAATTACGAATTCCATTTGTTGATTCCAGAATCCAGAGTATCGAACTGGGGTATCAGATACTGAGCCCGTTTCGAGATATCACTTCCGCTAGGATTTCAGTGAAAAGCCTGATTACGGACGATTCGCTTGGCACGGTCTGCGGTACTGGCTTATTCTACCGGAAACTGTTAACTCATTGCTTAATTCGGGAAGACTGCATCTCTACAAATCGTTGTCCAGTTAGCCTTATTCTTTTTTACGGCATACGGTACCTAATTTCTGCCTTATTGTAGTACTGTGGACATACATCTTTTGAAATAAACTGTCTAGAATATGTACAGGTACATACAGGCTATAGCGCACTGTGCAGAATCCGACAAAGTCCGGTATGAGTCAGAATGAACTCTATGTTCAGTACAGCGAGGCTCAAAAGATTGTTGGTGCGTTATTGCCGAAAATGCTCATTTTCCAATAGCAGCTGTACACTGTAGAAACCG
>JAQGAU010005655.1:0-10046 GCA_034698045.1 Paramacrobiotus richtersi
CGTATATTCTGCCCACCAGCCACACTTTTGTCATAAGAACGATTCTGCCGGCTTACAGACACCTTTTTACCAGTAGTTACTTATTACAGATGGTTGCAACCCGCCTACCCGCCTGTCAACGAAAGTTACGCAACCGAACGTCGAAGCAGAATGCAGTTCCATGAACAATTTATTACCTTAAATCAAGAGTATCCATGTACGTTTCATATATCGTGTTGCTTACAAAGTAGAAGGGGGAAAGTAAATCGGATAACCACGACTCTGTGCGTACAAGCCGGCTATGGTGTTATGGATTAACACCGGCACTCGTCTGTGCGCACTAATACGGCAGGGATTTTCTGTCTGCGCTAAACGACTCGCATTCCGATTCTCCCTGTTGCACTGCGATGACTCATTGGACGAAATTACTGGTGACGAACAGAACGTGGTTATCCGATTTAATTTTCCCCCTTCTAAAGACGGCTCGAATCAGCTAGATGTCACCTATGCATGCGCGGAACGAGAACCCAGAAGCCAGTAAGTGACCATTTCGCTCTTTCCCTTGATGGCCATCGTTCCTCTGGGTTCCGCCACAAATTCGGTAAATTCGCTCAAGATCCTCGCTGTAGCTGGGCTCAGGTGAATCCGTCCCGGCATTCCATGACTGCACATTCTGGAAGCCATGTTGATAGTGTCACCAAACCTACGGTCAACGATTACGGGTATACATAGATAAATGTGCTTGTGTTTTCGTACAAGCAGTAACGAGGTCGCTTTAATCCCATTACTCCGGCTGCGCAGGAACCTGATGAAGAAAGGTTGGTAAGGACAATGCATGGCAGGATATTCTCTGCAGTATCAATTGCAGTGCTTTACCGGAATGGGCTCCCATTCTGAAACGAAGGTTCTTCAGAAAAGTGAATGTCGGTTCGGCTTCCATAAGCTTCGATGCAAAAGTCGCAATTCTTAGCGCATGAGTGTTGCCGTTTCTGACTGGAAGCCCGCTGGCCACCTGAAATAACAGAAACGGTCACCGATCGCAAGCTGATAAACTGAAACGTTTTCGTTAATCACCATGTACGAGTCCCCAACAGCTTCCACTTTGTATACGTCGTGTCTTGTAGACAATCCATCGATGCACCCTTCTGTTTCGCTGATTAGAGCGATTGTTGATTCTGGTGAACTGGATGTTACAAAATCCGCAAATCCGTAGAGATCTGTGAACATTATGGTCACACAGTCGAAATACTCTGGAGACACCGCTAGGCCGGCGCGGAGTTGTCTCACTATAAGTCTAAATAGAGAAACAGGGTCATTTCATGCACTGCCCAAGAAAGGAGCAAATCACAATAAAACGAAGCATACTGCGGCAGAAACTGTCCAATTATAGCATCACATTTTGCCATCTCTTCCTTTAGGCTTCGACTTCTGTGAGCCACTTCTTTCTCCAAACTCGCCGAGTAATCGGCTAATCGATTATGCAATTTGTCAATCAGCTTATGATGGTTTGTTTCGCGATTCAGTAGTCGCGAAACGCCGGCTATGCGTGCACGAAACTGATGGATATTTGGCCGGTTAAATGGGTCGGAGCGCCAGCATGACCGTAGAACTGATTCATATTTGGTTAAGTCCGTAAAGTCAGCAGCTTTGGGAAGTGGATTCGTACGGCATTCTTTAATTCTGTTATGCAACTCATCTAGAATTAGTGGATAAACTCGTATATCAGTGAGAAAATGACAGCATACTTGCTCTTACTTTGATCAACGGTCGAAAGCGCTTTATAAAGAGCACATTTGGTTAGTATCTCATAAACAAGCAGCCCACAGGAAAATATATCAACGGACTGCATGGATCGGACAGTGAGATCAGCGTCATTATCAAACGTCGTCCAGTAAAGTGATTCCCATACTGCGGTTTGGGAAATATCTCGAGCATCGGAACAAACATGGTGCAGTTCGTGCTTTAGTCTATCGAAGGCTAGTTTGGTAACCTTTAAGGTGAAATGCTTGTCGACCCAACAAGCCAGAATACTCAGCTGCCCGTGATAGCGTAAGCTGGATGAGTGGATGTATTCTACAGCCTACAATAAAATTCAGGTTTTCATTGTATCCAAGTGAATCGTGACAAGCAACTACGTCAAGTAAATCCACAATCAGCGAGCTGGCAAATGCGAAGTCTGTAGCAACAAAGCTGTTGCATATTTCCGATAGTGTCCCACGGGATGGGCATTCGATTACAGCTGACAATCTCGACCGGCCGCTGTTGGTTTCCGTTATAGTTAACCCGTAGAATCGGCTGATATTCGTATGTTCCAGTTTCTTGAACTGTAAAAAAACAACCTGATTTTAAGCACACAAAGAACTGTTGAAAAATATTCGGCCAACCTTTCTTAATAAACGTAGCAAGCTCAGGTTACTTGCCAGCTGATCAAAAGTTAATAAGGAGTTTTTCTGGAAGAGGTGGAACACGACTACTGGGTTTCCTTCATGCAATCCGCAGATATACGGAAACGCCTGAAATCGTTCAGTTATATGGTGTATGCAGAAGGCGCAACTAGTGCCGTACGGGAATGCTGTCGTTCGTTGCATCGTCCATAGACGACTTCGCGGATGACGGTCTGGCTGTACTTATACATATACAATTATGTTTACGCATTTGTGCGACAAAGAGGGACGAAATGGCGGATTCAAAATACGACGCTCTCGTTGTGTTGTTGAGATGTACTTGCCACCATGGATCAAACAGAAGCGCCCTGGCAGCCTTTCTTTTGGAATGCCTATTGAAACCATTTTCGTGCAGTTGTTCGCGCACTCCATCGAAATCCTGCCGTACCTGGCGTAAGCGAATACCCAGCCTCCCAAAATCAGAAACATCGCCAAGAGTGTAAAGGTCACCGCGTAGGTCAGTTGTTTATCCTCTAAAATTTGTCGATATTATATTTTGCGCAGCGGTGCGAAACTACCGAGGGCGTACTCGGCGGTGCAGAAGCACAGCGTCGTCCCGTAAAGCCGCATTCCGGCTCGTTTAGCGGAGGAAACGATGAATTCGCCCAGCGTTCCAAATTAACTAACGTAGTCAGCGACTGGGATATGGCAGCTTTGAGCAGAAATGGCTGAATGTGCACAAAGCATGAAAATCCATTTTTCTAATTATGTTTGTTTATTTTACCTCCCGCATGCCAGACGAATTAAAGTACGATATCGTTAAATCTGACCGACGCTCTCCGCTGTCGTCGAAGTGCATTGTCCCCACTTGGCTGTCGAAACTGCTATGTAAGAAGCTTTGGGCTAAAGCTGCACCATTCATGCCCTTTCCCTTGGTAAGGGTTTCATTCAAAACCTATCGACAGCACAACCTTTCTCTGATTAATCTTATGGAAGGTTACTGACAGAACTCTGGTGCCTAACTTTCTGACAGCTTTCTTACTTCTGCTAATGCTATTATGGTAGCATAATTTGGAGCCAGGGCGATAAATGGCTGCAAAAATAGTTAGCTGCTTTGAGTTTGTATGGGCAATATTGATATGTTTTAAAGCAATTTATATAACTTTACAGAAACCGTAATCGTACTCTTAGTTATTCTGTACTTTTTACTGTATATGTGCAACAAGTGAGACACTTTTTCCGGGAGCGTCCATACCTGATCCGACAAGGGATAGGTAAAGTTGAAGTCTCTGATCGACCTTGCGAGGAACTCAGTTCCCAGTGTCCCGCGTGCATGAAAAGTGATATCGGATGGATGTAAAACGAAAAGAGATTGGAAGGCTTGAAAGGCGACCTACAAGGACACAATGCACGGCCAAAAGTATCAGACTTCTTAGTAGTTTAATTTAAAAGTAGTTATGGTCTTCCGAACGGTTTTGTACATCACGGCGTATGACCACATGACAGCAAACACATTATTATCTGGCTGCGTGCTTCCTGTAAGCCGCGGCAGTTGTACTATACCATAATATATTGCTTACTGGATCATCTGCATCTTGATAGCACCAATCCAAACGCCCGTAGATTCGGTTGAACATGGTTTCCACGGCAAAATAAACCTTGAGATAAAAACTATAACCAGTGGATAAGATTCTGTTCAATATATTCGTATCGTCGAATCGTCGTACATATTCGCCGTTGGTCATGTTCTTCCTTGTCGCCGCAACCTTTCAAAACCACAAGCCAATTAAGTACCAACATGCAGAACAACAGGTAACTCCAAAAGAAAGTGCACATAAGAGATCTCTCTAACTTTACTGAGTCGTACCAGGAATTCGCGCAAAAACGCAGCATGGCCGAAGTACAAAACCACTGGAAGAAGAGTCTGCATTTTCACAACGGCCTTCCATACGCAGTTTTAACTGACCAACCTCTGCTTGTTGTGCGAATGTCTTCCAATATCGGATCGAACTCACCATACCGAACTCCCAGCTTAGTGGTTATCCGCTTCTCCGAATATGAAAAGCCGCCTAGAGCTCGCAAACGATCGATGACCATCGCTGCTACTGTGAAGTACATGGGAACGGATGCCATATCAATAACGAAAAAAACAGTTGTCCACTTATGAAACTGTAGAACCTCGCCATAGAGCTCGGCACATTGTGGCAATGAAAGATAGGACGTGTAAATCCAAGAGGGATTGAGGACGCGGTTCCGAACTTGCGCATTGGCTGACATACTGGAAAAAAGGAACAGAAATCTTGGCGGGAAACAGACTGCAAAACATCCCGTATAGAAGAACTGAAGCTGATTCTAATATAATATTATGCAGCTGGTGATTTATTCACAAAGTAGCTACGTTACTCTCTGGTGACAATCAGGAAGACGTACGTAGACAGCCATAAGACATCCCACTCCTTCATAAAATATGGAACTCCCGTGCCTTCCACACATGCTGCAATAGTTTAATTCGTCACTTCCGGTCTGTTGCTGTGTCCATAGTTTGCGATGTCCACCAATCAGTGTGTTTCTTTATTTGTTCGATCTAACTGTGGGTCACAGTGTGTGTGATTCTAATTTTTCTCTGTTTTCGCTGTTCTTTACGTGTTCGATTTGCATTTAATTCTCCGAGGGGTGAATGGGATAAGACTGTACTGTGATCGAGAAATTAATCTTGTTTTTGCACACAAACATCGGATTTGCAAATGTAGACGAGTTGTGGCTAGACACTGGGATCGGGAGAGCTATATCGCGGGAAACGATATACAGTATTATGTACCGGTGGAAAAGGGTGCAAACTGGTATGTACTTCCATTCCTGGCTAACTTGTAAGCCGGACAGACCAACAGTATCGATTTCTATCCACGGAACACACCACAACGCATTCAGATTGCAAACCTCCTGCTCGTGTTCAAGAGCAACAAGTTTAGCTCCTCCGAGAACTAAATCGAGATCAAGAACCGTGAAACAGTCTTCGACAAGTTGCGAAGCGAGAAGGCAAGGGCAAAAAAAGAAAATAAAAATTAAATATGCACATTCAGCAAGCTTAATAAGAAAAACTTTACATGGAATTCTCAGGCCTAGTTATGAGCGCCACTGATGTCTTACCAGGAACAATGTACACGGTAAGATCACTCGTATCGCGCTTTTGGTAATGCCATTCGGCTAGCATTTTCTCCGAATTGTAACCCAGCTCGCCACAATTGACAACACTCGAATCACTGAGGAAATGTAGCTTGAAATTCATGACACCGGCATATTTTCGCTGCACGTAGTCCGTTGCAATGGACATGGGCGGACCGGCATAGGCGAGGGATGGAAAACCAGCTGGGGCCACATAACCAACTGCCACCAGGCTAACATTCAGAACTGCACCGTTTAGTTCGGGAAAAAAGAAAGGGATGACAAGCATGAAGTGGTGAGAGATTCTCGGATGTATTGTCATTGCATTGTCTGCATCCAGCAAAAGTGATACAATGTTGTAAAATGCTGATTTTTATCCGTACAAGTCAAGAAACCGGTCGCTTCCTCACTTTTATAACGTGAAAAAATGCGTCAGAAACATCGTAAGTCACAGACTGCTTATTAATTTACAGAATCTCCGAGAGGCATCAGGCTAGAGCGTGGGCATCCTCGTATAATAACGGTACTACTGTACATGCGGATGCTGGTGATATGTAATTTCTTCTGCTGGGGTCTTGTTGATTATTGAAACGTTATCCGCACTAACTCATGCATATTATAGAGCAGCGCGATGGCAGAACGTACATATGTGTACCAGGTACAGACTATAATAATTATACAGTATTTGCGTGGTATTATGCCGGTATGTAACTCTACGTTCACCGCGATGCAAGTGACGTGCGCTGAATTTCAGCGAAGTACTCGTTTTCCTTATAATGCAACAAAGGGGAAAAAGACGAATCTTCTCCCGAATGGACGGTTTGCTGGTAGATTACAGTAAGTTTCACTGTTTTGACAACTACATTATTTCACCATGGACTTAAATCTCATAGCAGTCGTTGGCACGAGGTACACGTAGAAGGAGCGATGACCATTGGTCCTTACTCCGTTGACATTTAAACATGCGATACTTCATATTCCAGTTGTAACTAACAGTACGAAGTAGCGGTGGTGTAGTAGAATACAGCAGTTACGATCCCAGAGAACGTTTGCGTTCGATTGTCCATTGTGTAAAACAGGCTCACAGTCCGCGCCATAAGATATTATCTGCAGACTATGTTTCGCTGGCTAACTTTGGAAAATGCTTGTAATACTAAAAGCCGAGAAGATCATTGGCTTCCCGATACACGGTACAGTTAACGACAGTCCAAAACTACTGTACATCATTTCTAACCGCTGATTGCATCGCAATATGGAACTTTCAACAAGTTGCGCAAGATTTTCTTCTCCATGGAACAGCCGTACATCACCAAGTAAAACGCGTTAAAACACATATTTCCATATTAAATATAAATTAAAACAAACGAAACCAATGCCACTTTTAAAAGCAACAACAAGAAGCGCCATTTTAAAACCACTTTCCCGCTTGAAGAGTAACAGATGAATGTCAGAAAAGGACTGAAGTATCACTTTTGAATCGGCTAGTCGAAAGCATTACTTGGCCTTTTTGACGGCTTCGTGTAAAAGATGGTTACCTTCGTCCATCGCCTACAAAAACAAACGCTAATTTTCAGAAAAATTTGAAGAACGGCAAATTTTCGGTACCTTTCGATCTTCCGCCGTTGCCGCCTGATATTCCTTCAGTTTGGTCAAATACACCACGGCCTGCTTGTAATCGTGGATCTTCATGTAAGATTTACCCAGCATCAGTAAATTCATGCTGTAGAAATTCGGCTGCACTGCAAAACAACAATCAAAAAATGATCTACCGTATTTGTACTGATTTACTAATTTTGTGTTGATTTACTGATTATTTGCAATTTTGCATTATAAATTTTATCATTTTAAGTCACACAATTATAATTAAATATACAATACTGCATAACTTATAATAATCAGTACAAAATTAAAAATTTTTTATTTAAAATTACAAAACTATATCATAATAAATGTAAATTAATAAATAATTTATAACGTAATTGAATAAGTTATAACACAATGCTGTCAGTAAAGAACGGCTTTTTATAAATTATTTAAGTGGAATTAAGTACCATAATTTAGTTGCAGAACATCGTACTGTACTCATTACTGAACCAATTAGACAATCACCACATAACGAAGTTTCCACTCACCTTGTTCAGCATGTTCGAAGCATTTTACTGCCTGAAAAAAGGAAAACAACGTTAGTCGCAAATCTACTATAACCTAACCTCTACAGATTACAATTCACAACCAGCATGTAAAAAAATTCTTTATTAAAAAGTTTAAAAAAAATAACATGTTAACACTGACGAGAATTAGAATGACTGATTTAAAACCAATTAAATTAAGTAGCGGCTACGGAATTACTGAACATTAATGAGCATTAATTATTGAACATTAATGAGCACCTAATTTTGGAATAGATAAGAAAAAAGACGAAAAAACGAGCAGTAGAATACAGAACCAAAGCGAACGATCAACAGGAATCCAACAAAGTAAAAAATAATAATCAATTAATAAAAAATAATATTTATTTTAAAAAAATAAAAAAACAACACAGTACAGAGCACAAAATTACATAATAAAATAATAACAGAATTTTCAGCCAAACAGTACCGCAGCCATAAGGAGACGACTTTTCCTTCGATTCTTCGCCTAAAAAGTTTGAGGTTACCTCTTCGTAGCATACCTCTTCGTACGTTGATTTGGGCGGTGTGGCAAAGAATGCCGCTGCCGTTTGACGCTGGTACCATGCCAAATCGGCGAAACTGTAGTGCCTACAAAACATAACAATAACGGTTGGTTGTGGGCCATGAAATTCCGTATGCGTAAGCAAATGATACAAATCAGTCAAAAGTTAACCAACTAACATGTAAACAAGAGTAAAAAATGCACAGAATGAAAAAGAATTTTTCAGCTGCAGCAAAATATGATACAAAAGCATAATCGTAAGTTTAAAATAATCCTTAAGAACATAATCATGAAAACAACCATCATCGTAAAAAAATCATAAAAAATAATCAAGCAAAATAATGATTATTTTAGAATCAAATATTATCAACACACGAAAATATTAAACAACAAAATCAGCTAAGAAATCCGCCAGTAACAAAGCATAATTATTATCAAATTAAACATGCTAATAACATCAGTAAAAATGATGTATATTGATAAAAATAATCCATATGCACTTATCAAAATATTAAAAAAAGCCAGTGACAAATTAAGAAAACGCTAATCCATAAAATTCATCCAAGTTCCATCATTTCCACTATTGTATATCGGCTTACCAGTAACCCAGACAGTGGTGACTGGTCGGATCCGTGGGATTCAAGGAAATGGCTTTCTAATAAATTAACACGGAACGCTGTGCTGTTGGAATAATCAAACGATTATTTCACTCTGCACACCTCGAAATGCTCTTTCACTTCCGGTGATTTCTGCAGACGGAACTTTGTTCCTTCGAATTTGCCAATTTCATCCAGCAGAATAGCATACCACTACAGAAAGAGTATCATTGTCAAAGTAAAATGAAGGGTGCTAAAAAGTACTTGATTTACCGGACAAACAGAATATTAATGATTTTTTAACATATTAACGCTAATTAACGGCTGAAATACACAAATCTGAGAATCAATCACTTGACAAACAAAACCAATTTATTTTCAGCAAAAACGGCAACAAATTTGTTTGTGAAGGATGCAATACGAGGCCCTAAAAAATAACAAAGAAAAGCAAAGAGTAAATAAACTGCCCAAGAATAAACAGGAAAAATTGAAAAATAAACATTAACAAATATAAAAAATATGGAAAAAAATATTAAAAACACGAACGAATAAAACCAAAATATATACAATTTGCAAAAACGTTCCGGAATTTTTTTAATTTTACATAATTCGCAAAATAAAGGAAACAGGAAGATCACCAACGAGGAAAAGTGATACACACCTTGTGACAAGCGAAATTCGCGTCTCCAGCCGCCAGAGCCCGTTTGGACGCGGCAAACGCATCATACATATACTTTTTCCTCTCCCCATCCAAAGTAACAGCTTGAGACTTCTCGTACAACGCCCGTGCCACCCTCCACAACACCTCGGCATTGTCGGATTCCCCGTAATCCTTCAGGAGACTATGGAGGTCGTCGATGCGGTGATTGTCGTATAAGAGATCCGCAATCTTGATAAGGTCCTTTACGTTGGATATGGGACCTGTTTCCGATGAAAATGTCAAAAGAATTCCGAGAAAATGCGTCAGGGAACCGACCGAGATCGGGAAAGAGCGACTGGGTGATTTCAGCGAATTGTTGGGGGTTGGCGGCGCAATGGGCTAGTTTGACGGCTGGGATGAAGGAGAGGAAGAGGATACCGCTGGAATTCGAAAATCTTCCGGGCTAAAAGGATAGAATGGGTTTCCGGAGTAGAAGTTAATAAGTTTCAAAATTAGTGTGAAGGAAGGGAAAATTAATATTACCGTGATGGTGCTCTGGATCTGCGTTCTCGTCCGCGTAAACTGGCGATTTTCCAGATATGTGCGGTAGAG
>JAQGAU010005656.1:0-10045 GCA_034698045.1 Paramacrobiotus richtersi
GGAGCAGTGCCTTTGATAAAGCGGGCATCTTCTCCAGCTCGCGGTATATCGGTACGTGGGTTTGTTGTTTAAGAAAAATACAGCTGAAAAGAAGCGCTTGGTGGTAGAAGAATGGGGTCTTTGAGCGAAACTTGTCGTATGTTTGATTTTGCCTTTTCTTTTCACAGTACCAAATAGTGACAAATAAAGCATAATGAGAACTTCCAGATTATGAGCTTTAAAGTTTAAAGTTTTGATTTTTCTGATATTGTTTTCTTGAATTAATACTGAATTTGTTTGATTTTTTGCGGACTTACGACTCACCTGGAAATGATAATTTAGAAGTCATAAATGCCGATTAATTAGAGTAACAGTTTAAGATCAGTTTCTCGGTGTCTGTGATTATTCAGATCGTTTGCGAACAAGACTTGAAATACAAACGTTAGATTTATAAGACGAAAAAACGGACGGGTTTGTCTAGAAAGATGATTTACGAGTCAAGGTTTTCCATAACTTCCTCGTTTAAGGCCAAATTAAGGGTGAAAATCTTGCAGATAACGAAAATTTTAAAGAACTGAATAATTCGAAGTACACAGTTTACAAATTACATTTTTTAAGTTTTATCCCGCGAATTTGTTGATTTTAACTACTGAAACGTTTATCGGTTATTTAGTCTTTGACAATAACTTTGTGTAATATTTGCCATTTACAGCTCAGAGCGCCATTGGTTTCGAGAAGATTTGCGTCATGTTCAACACCGCCGCCCTGTCATCCCAGATCGCCGCGCACCAGAACCTGGAGAGCGATGACGGCCTCAAAGCGGCCACTACGGACTTCCAGAAGTCGGCCGGTGCATTCCAGCACGTCAAGGACCATGTGCAGTCCACCATCCAACAGGAACCCACTCCCGATCTCTCGCAGGATGCCCTGGCGGCTCTCGTGGCCCTCATGGCCGCCCAGGCACAGGAGGTGTTCTTTTTCAAATCGGCCAAAGGTTAGTGACACTTTCAGTGAATTGTTCGTACTTTCTAGCATTTCGAAACTAAAAGAGATTTATTTGCGAATTTTTTTTTGGATATACAAGTCGGAAAACTGGAGTCAAATTTCAGTTGCATTGGGAAACGAATGATGTAGGAGAACCTTCTTCAGTTTTCCAGCTTTGGAGCGTATAGCACTTTCATATACGTAAAAGATGCGAATCGTTGAAAGTTTTTTCCCCGTTATGTATCTGCAGTTTGTACTTTGTACAAACTGGATTTTTATCAAAATTTGATGTCGTAATTGCACGCGCTTTCCGCGGATGTTTTTGCGTTTCTGTCCTTAAATTTTGGCTTCAAGGGGGAATTTTTTTTTCGACAAACTTATGTTTATGTGTTAAAAAATTTCTAACATACATCACGGTTGCTGTTGGATCGCGCCTTTGCTGTACAGTATTAGTGTTATTGTATACCCCGAAGGTATGGAGGGTTTCGTAGTGAAGTGGCCGCTGCACGCTGGGTTGCGGTTTTGCATCCTTGTTAAGCCGTTAGGTATATTACTAGTGACACATTAATGGTTTGATATTCTTCTGTTCGAGTGGATTTGAAAATTTGATTTGATTTGATGAATGATTTTTGAAAACGCTATTTCGATACCTGTATAATGTTGCTTCTAATATTTTGCTGATACTTTTAATAAAAATTGATATTAATGACTTCGTGGCGCAAACGTATGGTTTTTTTGGTCAAATCTTAGCGGTTGAATTAGTCTAGGCAGTTATCCTCATTCAGTCTGGATCGGTTGAATAAAAACATTATTTGTAATTGCAGAACAAATGAAAGACGCTGTAGTGGCCAAAATTGCCGCGCAGACTGCGGACTACTATGCAAGCGCACTGAAACTGATGCAGAAAGACAATCTACGAGCTTCCTGGGATAAGGTAAGTTTCTTAGACCTGTCAGTTCGTATTTGGGGTTGTTTTCCTTGCCTTCGTCTTGGTGTTGAAAAGAAAATAAAAACCATTATTAAAAAATATTTGTATAGCCAAAATATATTTTTATATATACTTTGATAAAACTAAGCGAAGTAATGGTAAATTTTTCACCCAATTTGCAATTTCCATCTCGTACTTTAGGGTTGTTGCTTTATAGGATTGGTTACCAATTGTGGAGTGTAAAAATCTGGGTTATGCGGCCATTTCCGAGTATTATCATGCATCTGTACATCGCGCTAATAAGGAATTTGGAGAGGAACTGGCTCGATTACAGGTAACATTTGCTGTCTTGAATCACAACCGTGACCACTTGAAAAGCAGCTCGACAACATCAATCTGCTTCGGTTTCTCATTGTGTCACTTTTTACATTAACTGTGGACCTTTGCGCATGGATTCTAATACACAAATTGTGACGAAAAGTGCCGCATATGTAACTTGTTATAAGGAGTGAATACGTTAACTTAAAGTTGAATTATAAACAGCGAGGCGCTAAAGAAATAATTTTTTTATGTTTTTTAGCTTTTCGTTTGTGCAAAAAGATATTTAATTTACATTATCTTTACATCAATATTTGACGTGAATGTTTTTGAATTTTTCTCTCGTGAGGAATTTTTTCGTTTTCGTATACATAAGTTTGATAATTTTGTAACGTGTACAGTATCTAAATTATCTACCGAGTATATGTGCGAATAAACATTAAAATTAATGTTCTTATTGTTCAGTTAATATTATTAATATTTTTATTTTTTCCCGTTTATATTTTCAAAAGTTTTCAGAATAAACATTAAATGTTCTCACTTTTCTCCCGTTTATATTTAAAATGTTCAGTTAATATTATCACTTTTTTCCCCGTTTATATTTACAAAAATTTCTATTTCCATTCCAGCTCTCGTTGGATTTATTGGCGCGTTCCAAACGGGTATACGATTCTCCCCAGTACCCATTCCGTAAAATGGAAAATATGGTACGGCAGGCTTTCGAAACGGCCAAGAAGGACAACGATTTTATCTACCATGTCAAGGTACCGGAAGCCAAAACACTGGAACCCGTTCCGCGCGCCGCCTTCGTCAAAGTACTCAATCCGACGTTCCCCATGTCGCATGGCTTTGTTGGTAAGTCTTGTGAGCTTTTTAATTATTTTAAAGGTTTTTCATGTTAATTTTGATGTTACAGATTTATTCCAACCGCTTGTATCCGGTCCAGCGGACAGCAGCTGCGTTATCTGTTAAATTGGAGGAATTTATCGTTTTCTGGTTTCGTTGTATTGGGGTTTCTCTGTTTTGGATGGGAAGAAGGAATGCTATCGAAGTTTCAATAATACAGTGAAATTATCCATGTTGGTGATTTGGTTGGTTGGTTTTCTGCGAGGTGGAAGTGTTCCGTTTTCGTCGGCCTTGCTTATTTGATTTTCATGTTTTTAACAGTTTGTCGGTAACGATCATGTTAGATCGGCAGTTATCGTCAAAATGGCGCTTGACACTGTTTTTTACTGTCATTTTACTCGTTCTTTGTGATCCTTAGTTTCCCACTTGGTGGACAATAAAGTCATCTACCGAATTTATTTTTCAGTTGGATTTTTACTGTGAATATGGTAACTGCTACTAACCTCTATGTGAACATCAATTTGGAGAATATCCGACGTCTGAAAAAATTTAGCGGCCCACTCTGTCTCTGATCACTGATGCGCGTTCGCACGAAATTTGCAGCTTTCGAGGAGATTACTATACAGCGCCCACCCAGGGACCGACACTACGTTAAGGCTGCTGCATTGGATAAACTTGGATTGCGATTTGCGAGATTTGATTTGATTTGATTTGAAATTTGGATGTTTGATGTTTACATATTATTGTTTCGTAAAAATTGTCGTTCTCCGATTATTGCATCTGCATATACTTTTCATAATTGTCGTTGCATTGTACGGGTTTAAGAGATTAAGTTGAGTGTTGTACCATTGTTCCTCATGATTAAAATGGACAACTGGCTCCCAGAGCTGGAAAGCATGGAGTCCAAGAGACCTGGGGTAAATCTTGATTTTCCAGTTCCTTTCCACGGACTTTCGATGGTTCATAATCATTCACTGGGTGCTTATTCTAGTCAGCTTTTACAATAAAATAATAATAGTTTTATTCCTAGACATTGAGCGAGGAAGACTACGCCAAACTCATGATGGGCTACATTTACAACAACAAGTCGTAAGTTGCAGTTTTTCATTGATTCTCGGTTTGGTTCGTCTGTTTTTTTCTTGTCCAACGTTACTCAAATATTCGCAAAGTATTCAGCAATTGTTTTGCAATAGGGCCTGGGTGAAGTTTTTATGGCAGCGCATTCCTGATGCACTGAAAGTGAGTTTCTCGGTGCTGATCTGTCGCGTTCAGTGTAGCATAAAAGTTCTTTCTGGTGCGTTTTAGGGCAGTCCGTTGTTGGTTGTGTTGGCGGATACGGCCCGCAGTGTGGAGGAAAAAGCCTTCTCAATGGCCCATATGATGCTGGCTTCCATTACGCCACTGCCGGAGGGACTCGTCTCCCTGCCCAGCGAACTTTCACGTAAGCACTTTTTCGTCACTTTTGGTAATCATTTTTCGCTAAATTTATTCCGGTCATATCTTTTTGCAACTTTTGTTTACAATTTTTGACTGTTTCCAGTCTTATAAATAATAAAAAATCGAAATTTTAAATCCTGGTAGTATGTAGATTTTTAATTTTTATTTCAGTAGTTTTTTCGGGATTTTTTAATTTTTTTTTAAATGAAGGCAAATTCGAAAGTTTCTATCACTCAGTGATATTGCGAAAATTTCGAATTCTACCATTTAATGGTAAAATTCTGCATTGCTGAAATATCCATCTGCATTTTTTGGCTGAATTCAGTTTCGAAAACAGAACAGGTCGTCTGCTTTTGTTGTGAAGAGACAAATGAGTTCGCTGATGTTTTATCAGAAATACACGAAAAATTTCGTAATTTTTTCGTTTCACAATAAAATTTCGTATATTTTTTCACATATTGCAAAAAAATTCACTGGACAGTTGTCGTGTGTTCCCAGGTCGCCTGCAGGATATCAGTGTCGAACATATCCGCCGCGTCTACGATGTGATCACCGTGGATCGCTTCGCTGTGATTACGGGATTTGGTAACGATCTGCAGTTGGCACTTGATTGTAAGTTGACAACGAAACGTATTTCTTGACATTTCACAATCAAATTCCCGATTACATTTTGTTGTTTGAGTTAGTATCTTTCGGATGTTGTGGATTATGTGTTTCTCTTTTTGTTGGAATGGAGACTGCACTGTCAAATTTGGGGGGAAAAACTGGCACAAATGCGTCGCAGAAAATAGAAAAAATAAATAAAAAAGAATTAGAATTACAGTTGCAAATTGAGCATTATAATTGAAAAGAATTACAAAAATTAGAAAATTCAAACGAAGACTGACAGAAATGGTTTGCGGAAAATATAAGAGAATAAATAAAAAAGAAAATTAAAAAGAATTACAGTTACAGTTTAAAATTGTTAATTAGAATTGAAAAAACTTAGAAAATACAGGTAAACGAAAATTGACAGAAATGGTTTGCAAAAAATAAAAAGAATAGAAAAGAAAATTGAAAAGAATTAGAATTACAGTTGAAAATTAGAACTGAAAGTATTACCAGAATTAGAAAATATGAACGAAATTTGACAGAAATGCTCTGCAGACGCCTTGGATCTGGGTTTCGAGTACGACGCGACCAAACAGCTGATCTCCATTGCACCACATAATCTCCTCCCTGAATCCAGTAAGTTGAAATTTTCCACTTTCGGTCATTGATTACTTCGCGGATTGTTGTGCCAAATAGTCACAAACACAAATCTTTGTTTTTAAAACTTTTCTAACGTGTTTACATTTGGGTTTCCATAAAAAATTTTGTGTTTTTTTTGTAGCCCTGGATGACGAAAACTGGGGCAGCAACGGACTGGACGCGTTGGAAATGATTAGCGACACGGTCACCGCGCTGCGCAAAGCCCCCTTCGTTGTCCCGGAACCAAGCAAATAACGCCGACGCTCCGTAGCATTTTTCGTCATAACTGTTTTTTCTTTCAGTTTTGCGCTTTCTTTTTCTCTTTGGCACACACTTTTCTCCAGTGATTTCACGCCGTCTTGTGGAGACATGTTTTACAACGGATAGTAAGCAAATCAGTACGAAAATGTACAAGATGTATTGCGAAACAGCACACCCCAAAAAATGTCGATAAAATAAAAGTGAATTTTATACTTGTCTGATGATCGGGAGCTGATTCTTATTCTCGGGTCGTCTCCACCACGCCGGACGTTTACCGTGCTCCATGAGGTCTTTGACGTCTTCGCGGTAGGCCGGCGGAAGGCTTTCTTCTTCCAGGAGGCATTCCACTTTCTGAAACGAAAATAACGGCTGAAAAACTTGGGGATAAACTGTGCATTACTTTATCACAGTCGTCATTTTAGCTCGAAATTTGGTTACGACTGTAAAGGTATTCAGGTACGCACAGCAATACAATCGGTTAATTCTTCCGGTGTAAATATAATGAACGATTCCGGCTTTAACTTCTACGTGAGTCGTGAGAAAAACTCAGAAGTAATAAAAAAGTAACCAAATTAGAATCAGATTGACAGGCCTCACATGCTACTGCTGCTGATGACCAAAGCGGTACGTGAGCCGCTTCACTACGACGTTTAACAATACTGAAGAAGCGTGCACAAAGCGAAGAAGCTCATCCCTGCTTGCCAACCTGCCTGATACAACATCCTTATAATGTTAGGAAAATATGTATTTCAACAAGTCGAAGACACTGGGAAGCTGAAGAACGGATTAAAGTTCTGGAACTTACAAATATTATATAAATTACAGTTAATTACTCAATAAAAATAAGACCGGAAATAGTTGTACGGTATATCGTGATCTTCATAAGCAGACGCTTGCTTGTTGCTTCCGCAATCGGCAATCCATCAGAATCAGAACTTTCATGATAAAAACTCTGATTTCAAACATTGCAAACATTTTGATTTACGAGTTCCAAAAAATCCGAAAAGCATTTGATCTGTCAAAAAAACAGTATTCCGCACTGGCTGTACAGACTTAATTAAGCAAGCGAAAATGACAGAAAATATCAAATTTATCCACAATGCGCGGTATTTTCATGTCTTCAAGACATTCTTACCTCTGGCACTGTCTCCTCGTTGACAAACACCGGTTTGGACAACGACCGCAAAACATCGAGATCCCGTTGCAGCTCGAATTGCAGTTCACTGGGGAAGTTCGGCGGCGAATCAAACGTGATCAGCCAGTACATGCCTCGCCATTGATACGCGTCTACAAAGAAATTCCTCAAAGAAACGCTATATCAGACGTGCGAGATGGACGCACCATGTTTGACGAAACGCGCAGGGACGGTGCGCTGGCCGAGAAATTCAATCTCCCGTACGAGACCCTTGTGTTTCCAGATGAAATCCACCACGCGCTTGACGACCACCGTGGCTTCGGGGCGCTTGAAAATGCGGGTGATCAAGTTCAGTTCGTAGACAGGCATTCTTGGAGAAATTGCACTCCCGCAAGAAGCTACAACAAACTGTTTACAAAACACGAAAGTAACAACAGCGAAAAGATTGCTGAATTTTTAAACCTAATGAAAATTTTTAACTCTCACAACTTGTCTTCTTGTGAACCGTGAAGTAAAACCGAGTGACGTGAATTCCAAGTTCCAGCAGATTTGGTAATTCCATTGGCTAAGCGGACCTGGTGAGTACAAAACACACATTTCCAAAATAAAATGGAACCCCTGAGGAGCAAGGCCTGATTCCTGAAGGGTTTCTTCTTTTTTGCTTCAGTTTTTTTGCGCTTTAGACTTTTAGTGCACTTTTTTTGCGCCTTAAACTGTAAACACCACAATTTTCCGTTATGTAGTTTCGCTTTGTGTTTTAAGTTCTTGATAAGCCAGTTCTCAGTTTTACACAATTCAGAGCGAAGCCGATAAACCGGAAATCTGGAATCTTGGATTTTTTTATTTTTTGAATTTTGTTTCCAATGTTTCGTAAAGACTAATCACTAAAGTATAGAATACGCGAGTAATACGCGGTTTTGCCGACGTATATCGTCTCTCAGTGAACTGAATGAGAAACCTGCAGTGGCAAATTTCGATGCTCTTCTGAAATCCGAAGGGAGGTTCAGGAACGGGCGGAAAGAACATGCCATTCAGCGGGAACCCCAGCAGTGTGCAGAAGCTCGATCCGGCTCGGCTGTATTCACATGAAGCTCCTGTCAGACTTCCGCGGCAGTACGAGAATGCTCATGCACGCGCGGATCGGCGCTTTGACATGATTCTGGGTTGGAATCCGCAAAGTCAGGTGTAAGTAGTTGAAATGTCTTATGCCCCGCTTGATTGTTAATATTTTCCTAAACTAACATTAACTCTTGGTTCGCCTGCCAGCTGTTGATCAGGGTTTTCTAGTATATTTTTAAATTCGCAGAAAAATTAAAAGGCGAAGAAATAAAATTCGTAACTCAGTCATCAAAAATGGAAGAGAAAATTAAGTTTGTTAAATAGCTTGATGGAATAAAGTCTTATTATAAAGAAGCAGCTCAGTTGTATGGACAAACGTCAAACGTTAAATTGTGATTAATATTGCCAAAAATCGGAAAAGAAATTATAAAAATTAACTGAAAGTATAAAAGAAAGAAATTAAAAAATAATTATTAATTATAATTTTTAACGATACAACTGACTACCAGAACGAGGACTTATTTCGGAAACCTGGATTTTACAACGAAAGTTTTTGCAGAAATGCGTAGTCAGAAATATTTTCCTGGTTTAGCACACGTTTTCAGAACATTTGCATCATCAGTAGGACTTTTGTTAAGTACAAACAGCAGCGTGAAAAACGTGTTCTTTTTCTCGGTAGATGGGCACTGAAGTTCGGCGCCGCGGGTCTAGCCGTCTGTTCCGGCCTGACGGCCCTCTCCATCGTCCGCCACAACCGTCGTGCCCTCCGCATCGGCCACAAGGGCATGATCCTGCAGTTTCTCACCTGCATCCTAGTGCCGGCGGTAACGGGCGGAGCCTTTCAGTTCCTCTCCATCACCCGCTCGCTCCTGGCCAGCCGCTACCCCCCCTGCCCCATCTGCTGGGAGCTACGCAGCGGAGTGACCCAGTTGGCCGCCGGTGTCTTCTTCCCCGCCCTCCTGGCGCCCATCGTCTCCTCCATGCTGGCCAACCTCTACAAGACCGAAGCCGTCCCCCCACTGGCTATCAACAACGTCAAGAACATTGCCAAGTTCCAGAGAGGACTGATATCGGGGTTGTGGAGTAAATTGGGGGTGTTTGCCTGTGGGCAGTTTATCGCCGGGATGGTGGTGGTGTGGTTTATGTTTGAGCAGTTGAAGACGGTGCGGGAGCGGGAGGCGGATATGGAGGCCGCCGGGACGTTTTCGGTGTACAGGGACCAGGGGGGTGGGTTGGGGGCCGGGGTGACGGTGGGGCCGGATGGGGTACCGACCAAGTATGTGTTGAGGCATCTGCCGGGAAAAGGTTGAGTCAGGTTGTTGGCAGATTTTCTGTGCTCATTTGTATCGTGGTTGTGAGATTGTTATAAGTGTGCAAATAAAAATCAAGCTGTTAATAGAATACACTCCGTTTCTTATTCCTAAGACATTGTTTACAACCATTTCGCTGTTTGGTTTGGGAAGGCCCGGAAGGGTGACACTAAGATTCGAAAATACCGAACGAAAATACAAAAATGTTTTGGTGATATTTATAAAAAAAGAAATGTGACGGTCAGCCGTTCTAGATGTCCAGACAGTTTTAACCCGAAAAGCGCTGATGGGGGTGCAGCGCCCTTTCTACAATGATCGGTTCGCTCCGCAACCAGTTTCTGGTACTTTCGTTTCACGATCTCCAGTTTCTCCAGCGTTCTGCTGCCTTTTTCTGCGTTGGTGGTTTTCGTTGGCCGTTCTCTATGATTTGTTCCAAAATCGTATGGTTTAGTTCAAATCATTAGGAATTTTGTTGAATCACCTAAAGCAGAGCATCCTCCACCAAAATGTCTCTGTATAACTTCAAGAAAATCACGGTGGTTCCCACCTCGAAAGTAA
>JAQGAU010005657.1:0-10045 GCA_034698045.1 Paramacrobiotus richtersi
CATCATTTATGTTGCAGTTACTGCGTTAAGTGTTGTTTATAAAATCTAACGTTATTGCCGAAAGCTGCCAGAAACGATAAACTGTAAACAGCAAACTTTAGAATAGAAGGCAAGACAGAGAAACGACCACTACGACCGCCACACCGATCCACCGAACAATTCGAGAATACGACATATTATTATTATTATCTAGTCTAGCGACATAATAAATCAGGGCTACGTGGGCGAATTAATAATTATATAATAAACCGACACGCTTTTAGAAAGCCATAGCATGTAGAAAATATGCAAAAGAAGAATTGCACAATGTTGTTTAGCGATGCAGAATCAAAATCCCCTTCCCATACGTCGAAACGATCCGGATAACTCTCTGCCGGCCTAAGAACTTTAAACACATAAACTTTCAAAGCACCATTAAGTACAGTATTACCTAACAGATACCGATTCCTTCAAACGAAACTGCATATTATTTATTAACATTTAACAAAAGCATCATATCTGAACACTCAAGAAACTTGTCAAGAACAGTCAACAAACTATAATGTTTCCTGTGACCTTTTACGATATCTTATTTCTTCAACGTTCAGAGTTATGTAGAAGGCAAGGAACAGAAATGAGTTGGACAAAGTAAATATCTTACATGGCAGTTCAGTTATCGCAGTTCAGCAATTGCAAAGTTTAAGGGTCACTGTTCAGTATCATTTGATCAGACAAAGTAAAACAGGAACTGCTGCAGCGTAACCGTTTAATCCACGCGTTTCTTTTGCACAAACCACTGCTCCCTTCCCAGATCAGTTCTAGCCCAGCATTCGATGTTTCCCCGGCGATAATCCGGTCGTAGGATTGTCAGAGTCATTGTCTCGGAGCAGTGTCTGTACACTTGCTGATCTGCAGTGGAGTACTTATACTGGCTTGTAGACCACTCTATGCCAAGCCTCCCGTTCAGCTGCAAACGCGCAACCCGGTGGAGGAAATGACCTTTAGGAGCGGCAATGAACATCCCGCCGTACTTCCAAACAAAGTACGGATCCGAACTGGGAATGCATTCTGTCTGCAACGTGCAAGAAAATGATAACTTCGTGGCATTTGAAGTGGGCAGCAGCTGTATGGGTTCTATGAACACATTGTGAACTCCTTGTGGCACCGCGCGGAGTACATATTCTCTCCGAATACAAAAACTGGCAGGATTTCGCAAACACCGCTGAATACACTCGAATCTTCCAGCACATCGATGAGTAACGGGATGGATACGTAAAATGCTATAGTTGGAATTATGAGTCTGTGTGAAGCTTGGGTGATCATAGGCAAAATCTGTTCGAACAGGCCAACCGTTATGTTTCCAGATAAGGTGTTCCACGAACCCAGCCGCCGACTGGCCAACTGGCACTTCCGGTGTGCAAGTAAGATTTATCTCCGCTCCAATAAACGCCTTTACTACAACGCCGTCCGGATGCGAATCATCTCCACGATGAAAATAATCCGGAAATTGGATTATATTGTTCTGCGTCTCGTTCTCTGCTTTCTCCACCGCTTTTAACAGACGTACTGCAAAAAAAATAACAAATGCCGTTTGGGTTGACTTCTTCTTTGCGTCCTAGGCGCAACATTCCTTATCAAAGTTACAACCATGATGTTTTTGTGTTATGACCTTACTAAACTGATAGTGCATGAAGGAACTGATATGGATGCGCATTTTTTTGGACTGCGATTGCAAACGTGTAGAACCAACATCCTATTCCGTTTCAAGGTTGATTTCTTTGTTATGTGTAATTTCGGGTCCGCTAGAGCGATGGGCCGTAATTTAAGGTCTAAGGTAGTTTGAAACAATTGTTACCGGCAAAACCTTTCCAAGGGAGAAAATTCTATCCGGCCTAAATTTCGCACACCAGAAAACTGCTTGTCAGCATTTTCGACGGAAACGCGTAGGAAAAGGTCGTCGGGAAGCTCTTTCTCGGTGGTCACCAGATAACGGGTTTCATCCAGACGCTTTTCACGATGGCTAAAAAATTTTTGGGCTGACTGTTATGTTTTTTCGCATTGTGGGAGAATTCATTGGATGCGACTGCAATCCCTGGTGGCAAGGGTATACAGATAAAACCGGATATCAACTGGGTCCCGGGGAAGATTTAATACCGCTTATTTTCGTGATCGCCCCAGTATGTGCATGTATATGACATTGTACCTAATACTGTTGCGCCCCAACAACTGGAACAGACTAACGCTGCTCCGAAAACGCACATGCTCGTAGTTTGCCAGTTTTGCCAAAATCTTACGACCTAAATATTTCGATTGCTGTTTCACCAATAACTTAAAGGGTTTCTTTCGCAAACGAGCGGGAACAACTTGATTCGAATCTGAAGAGTATTCTTGAACCGCTTTCTAAGTGCGAATTGCTTTGCTGCAAAACTCTTTCGGAAATTGCGCCGCAGAGCGTCAGCTTTTTTTAAAGTTTCGAAATCGAGGGCAAAACAAGGTTTCTATATTTTAGGCCTTGTATACTACAGTGGCCCTATCATGCATGTTTCGAAACAGGCCACAATCAGCGTCTGCAAGGTACCACAAAACTGAAAGTATACAAAAGATTTCGCTGTACACTGGTGATATCTGTATTCGTTACCGTCTCGGATATACGCAGCCGATATTTCCTGCTGCTGAATCCGAAATATAGTCAACAAGGCAGCTGTTTTGGGACTGATTAGTTCCGGAAAGACTGCATATAGAGCAGCAATAAGATAGAACGGCTGTGTCATTATGGCAAATCCTGTAGATTCCTGTTACTCTGTTAGTTCACGTATGGGAAGCAAATTTTTCTGCGCACACTTGAGCACTGTAGACAAATAAACTTTAAAACGAGTTCCTGTTCGTTTTCCTTTATTCCAAATTAAGATGGTCAGCAGGCAGCCTGACTGATTACGCTACCATACTGGGATTTAAAAGGGACTTCTTCAGTGTACAAGAACGATCCGAATTTCAAACGATAATGTCATAATAATATTAATTATGACTGTATACGTTATTTCGCATGACATGAATTTATTAAGTATGCATTTGCGTAGATGATAGAGATGTTGCGAAGTTCGTTTACGGCCGGTTCCCACGCAACGGAACCGGCAAGTGTCACTAATTCATATCGAACCTTGTACACGAAACCGTGTGCTTTGAAGAAGCTGAAAGTTTGATGCCACTCTAATAAACACCGAACTGCGAGCTGTCGACCACAGTCGCCACAACCATACCATACTACAAAACATCACGCTCGATCACAAAGGTCACCGAAAAGCACAGCCACGTCATTGGTCGCCGCGCTTTCCGTACAGCGCCCGTCACTTATGATATTCTTGAGTTTTCAACAGTATCATCTAGTTGGATGATGTGGCCCTACTAGAGAGTCAAAATGAGTCAACATGCAGGCGACCAAACAGCCGGGTAGTGCTTGGTGGTCGAAGGAAATGTGGTCCAGTTTCCAGACTGTGGATATCGAAATTAAGACGTCCAGCATGCTGGCGCTCGTGAGACAATTCGCCCAATTACACAAACTCTTGTTGGCTCAAGCTCACATGTACTAATTTACGATTAAGGAGCAGGCCGATGGCGATATGTATAAGCCGATTATCGGCATTACTTGTGACGCTCCTTTAGCTACTGTGGTAGCCGGGTTCGGAAGATTTCGTTAGGGAATGCAATTCAGGAATTATCGAATTACCGTCTGAAAGCAGCCCTCAGATTTCGTTTCTCATCCGATACAGTGCAGGATTCAGAACGTCCATAAGAGTGCTCCTGTGAGTCCTGTCGTACGAAGTTCACGATCCGTTTTACCGTTGTCTTGTCGAGGGTGTTCCGTGTTACGCCTCTTGAAGCTGCGAGCCCGTTGCATATCAGATTCCTCTCCAAGGAGTTTCTGAGCGAAAAACAACCGTCTGAAAACCTGTTATTCCACCTGGGTGCGGAATCGTTAAACCCGGTTGTCATAAAAAATTTTTCGCCTGTCAAAATTGTATTAGGAGATGCGGATCCGAAAAAAGATGACAACGCTTTGGTTATCGTTAATTGTACCCGATCGATCCCATATATTATCCCATATATTATACAGTAGGTTCAGAGTTTTTGTAGATGCTGAGTATTCCGATTTCGTTGTTGGTGTATTCATTTTGTTCAAAACTTAGCGTGCCATAATTAGGCAGCTTAGCTTGAGATATGTATGTTGCAGCCGTGTATATGCATTTGTTTTGCATACTTACGGGTGCAAAATGCCAGCATTTGTTGCAGGTTTACAGTTGAAAGAAAAAGAGGAAACTCCGGAACTTTACGTATTACACGTGAACGAGTCTTGCACACAACGATCTTCCATCTTGATGGGCGCCCTTATTTTGACGTGGAATCGGAGTGATTCGGATCAAGCATCAGCGATGACATACATACATTCCGGTTCCCGATATGTTAATCAAGTTTAATTTTAAACCAGCACATAGCGTTTCCATCACCGGTGAAAGTGTTTTTAAATTTGCCTGCCAGCGTTGCGCAATTTAAGCCATTTGGTCTGGTTTATCGCATTCGGAACTGCTCAGAGATCATCTGCTGGAGATTCAAGCATTCCTGTCCGCAAATGACGAATATGTTCGAGCCGGCGAACAGAGCACATAAAAAATGTATGATCACATTAAATATAATATTGATAATTTATACGAGCACACCCCAGCATATATACGATCTGTTACACCAGGCACATTAATTTTCATATTCCGCCAGGCACCAGCACACGCTTTATAGCGTTGTCTGCCTGGTCCATAAACTGTTTATTTACATTTTTTATTGGTTTTCTTATAACACTGCATAACACTGATAAGAAAACGTACAAAATCATATAAATTACCGCCAATTCTCTCGCAGCTACTTGCTGACCTTTAAAGCAGTCGCACAATTCTGCGAGTCATTTTCTAGACCTTTTCTTTGCTTTATGTGGCTTTGCTTCGAATTTCAAAATTCGAACTTGATATGGATCCAAACGGGCTGTTACTAATAATTTGTATTTGGGCGGTATTCATTTTAGAACTGGGCAGTTCCTCTGTGGCCTCCGATCATGGGACCCTGTCGCCTCTACGTCTCTACGTGGCGAGTCCACGCTACGTGGAGGCACCAGGGACCCTCAACTTCCCGCAGAACTCGCGAAAGCTAGCCTTGGTCATCTCAGCATTGCAACTTATCGGTGGCATTTTAACATTAGTTGAGAACCGAAATGCAAACCGATTACGAAACGCATCCAGTGAAGGCATGACGGATAAACAACATCGAAAGGATCGGAGAAGCTGGTAAGTCCGTACGCGCACACAAAACTCTCGCTGTCCATCTGCGCTGTTTCTTTTATGTTTCGCGCGATTTCCTGGACTCAGATGACGAGACCAACAGAGCCGCGCAGGCATGTGCACATGCGTTTCGATCGTTTCTGGTAATCTTCTGCGTCGGGCATGTGCCAAACACTGCAGATTACCAGAAACGATCGAACTGACTTTTTGATGATCAAGTTTCTCCACATTTGGCTTATAAAACCGAGCCATGCGTAAACATCCCATCTTTGCTTTAGCTTTGCTTTACCTTTGAGTCAAAGGTAAAGCAAAGCTTTGACATCTTTGACAGACAACTTTGCCGTGCACTTTTACACTTTTAAGGCGCCATTCAAATACTACGTAACGGCCAGGGGGATGGTGGGTAGTGCTCACAGAATAGACGTTACTGCAAATACGTTAATAACGTTTTTGCAATAACTTCTATTCTACGAGTCACGTCGGATTACACAGCTTCATGGACGATAAGCTACGTAAGGTTATCCTTCGGAATCTGAATGTTTTTCCACATTTAATAGAAGCTTTGTTCGATATGTACTGCAAGGTGTATCCAAGGCAGATGACCATCTCATCTACCTTGGTATATCGATAAAATCAATCAAAACAAACTGAGGCAGCAATCCCAGCGGTATGAGACAGTAGGTGCTTCTAATGAGTTCATTTCAGGCCATGAAAAGTGCAGTCCAGCTAGCCGTCTGCCGAAAGGGTCAACTGTTTAACCCGCCGGCCGTTGCCGCGTCTTTGTGTACACATATCACAAAGCGCCGGTGTCCACATTCCCGCAAATGCACAGAAATTTCTTATGAATCTTATACAATTTTGTTCATCAAGCATTTTTACTAATGTAGAACTCGGATCAATCACTTTCTTTTAAATGATAATACAACGGTCCAGTTTGCCCTCCTTTCTCACATCATCGATATTTCTGGGCCATTCGAACCCCTTTGGATCGGTCGTTTCTCCCTCGAAATACACCCGGACGCACCGCAAATAATGCTCCCAGGTAGGATGCGTCCCGTGCTTATCATCAACCGTATCGTGCCACGTGTTCATGGCTCCGAACCCAACCAGCTTCTCTGCGCCGGTGGCCGCTTTGTAGTCGACACTTTCCACTGCTAACACTTTCGCGCTCTGCTGGGAGATCCAGTGCCCGATCCTGTCCTTCATAACATCGAGATCTTCGAATTTCGGAGCTTTAATTACACCTAAAAGTAGTACATTTCGTAAAAAAGCACCGAATTCGAAAGTTGTTAAAATGACTGCTAAACCACAGCAAAATGATCTGTCATTCGCGTGAGATGTTGATAAAGTTATGTTTCTTAAACTAGCTGATTTTGCTGTTTACTCTCCGTTAATTTTCCACCTAATTTAGACTTTGTTAAATTTCATATGTAATTTTTTGTTCAGAATTATGTTTATCCAAAAACATGTAAAGGTGAACACGCTTAATTCCATATGTTTATTTCAAAATGTCCATAAAAACAACAACGGCTAATGGCGATCACGGTTTCAATATAGTTGTTTGAAATGCGTAATGAAAAAAAATTCGCGGCTATAACATTTCCGATAAAATTACAGCGAAATAATTGCCGTTGCACTCTAAATTGCTAACCTGGATCTTGTATGATAGCCGGTGTAAACAGCCGATATGTGATCTTTGGGGTTTCGTATGCCGGGGGTGCTGTTTTGCTTTCTTCTGGATTGACCACATACACAACGCGGATAAAACGAATAAATCGCTCCCAAAATAAATCTGATGTATACCGGGTGGAATACAAATGAGGAAAGGGTTTTACCGCGAAGATATCTTGCCGGCACAGTAACGTCTGCAGGTTTATGATCGCTGAATTCCCGGGTAAACCTTCTCGGAAATTGTTGATATCTCGAAGGATCTGGAAAAACTGCTTAATTGTTTTTCCGTCTTCTGACTGGGGAAAGAAGTCCGCGAAACCGATTTCTTTCCGGCATGGTTCACCCACAACATAAAAAATTCTGAAATCGTAATCATATCAATTAGCGCTGGTTCACATTTGAAAGCTTACGCAAACATCTACATATTCGACATTCGACGAACGGGAGTTGCGTCAACTATATATTTATGAACCGTGAACAATAATTGTAAATAAAACTGTATAGACGTATACGTGTAATTTGTACGTCTTCCACGAGTAATATTTATAAAAACCGAAAAAAGCAACCAGCTGGGTAAAATGTTAAACTGTACCACAGAGCTCACAGTCAGCTTTTTACCGGCTGTAAAGGAAACCTAGCCAAAGAAAATTTTTAGAGTAGCTCGGTGGTGCAAAAGGTAGCTGGAAAAAAATGGCTATTCCTACCTACGATATGTAACGATTTATCCCATTTTTTCAATCATTTTAGCTTCGTATTTGGGGACGATATCAACTGCAACTGCCACTGCACTACGATTTTCTCTGACTGCCTACGAGTATTCACAGAGTGTACGCTCGAAAATAATGGCAAACCAGAACAGTTCATACGGGAATGGAAATTTTCATCCTGTTGGTTAATAAGAAACTGGACGTTGTATATACTGTACATGTACCCACCTCAGTGCTTGGGTGAACTGTGGTTTTAACGTATTCGCCTCATACGTCCACTTGGAATCCTCCACATCAACCGGTCCTTCTTTCGAACAGAACACCAACGTCTGCACATTGACAATATTCCCCGGAACCGGTTTGGTCCTGTGCTGTAAATTCACCTGCTCCGCCAGCTCCATCAACGAACTACTCCCGGATCCTTCATGGTTACTGACAACTGTCTTCCATCCGATCTTCTGAGGTGTGGCCGACGTTGTGGGCCGCAGCCACAACCTAAGTGCGCTGATGGACCCGGTGGTGTTCTCCCCGTACTGCTTGAAGGAAGTCTGGTTAACCGCCGGTTCGAAGGTCTTGTGCTTAACCGAGCCAGTCCATCGGCTGACTTCCAGCTTGACATGGATGGTCTCACAAGACACCACCTCGAGGAGGGGATTTTCTTCGAGAAATTTGTTGGCGGCCGCGCCAGCGGTGGGGAATTTGGCGTAGGTGGGGATGCCTTTGTCGACAGCGGGTTGCAGGACTTCCGGGACGAAATCCTGGAAGGTTAGGGCGCCGGGTGGCAGTGATGGTTTCTTAACATCCATTATTCAAAAAATTTGTATAAATTGTTAAATGTTTAAATTATAGTTGTGCCTGTGATCTCAGTGCTTTATATGATTTCAGCTACGATGAATCATTCCTACAATGTCGCCAGATGAAGTAATTCCAAGCGACTGGGATATGGTCGAACGAATAAGTACCATCGTGCGACTGATAACGTTTGCTTGAGGTGTTATAATCTTATCTGCGGCATGTGCGTTTCAAATCAGTCAGCGAAGATACTGAACGTGTCTCTAGTCACACGTTATCGATAAGAAGCTGTCTCGTTAATCATGGGAGTCTTTATTGTATGACTGCAGAAGAGAAAGGTAAATAATGCCAAATCTACAGTTCTCGTACATGCGCAATATTATGATACTTTTCGTGACTGTGCATTTCCGACACTGCTGTGACCTGAAAACTGAACTGGCGTAAAACTACTTCTTTCAAAGAAGTACTCATTTGGCATAAAAGAATTATGTTAGACCCTAAGAAACGTATAAGACGGACCGCTAACTTACAGCCGTTAACCATGTACGAAAATTTTCGTCAGGTCGAAATACTTGAGCAGTCATCTCACGGTCATTTCCCGTTTGCAATTCGTGGGGATTACACATTTAATAAGAAATTTACGAGAGTATCTCAAATAGGTAATATATAAGGAATGTATACTAGTTTGTGGTAGAACCATATACATCTGCTGTTTAGCTGCTGCTTTTCCTCCTTTTTTTGACAACGACGTACACATAATATAGTACCGTATTACCGTCCGCATATGGCGTATAGACGGTATAGTGAAAGATTTGCTAGACTAACCGTTCCTACATCGGTGTCGACCAAGCTTTCAATGAGACAAACGAACACCATCATAATGTTAAATGTCATCATAAATGCATCTCATTATTTTCAGCCGAAGTTGTGTCAGCCAAGAATACATCACCAGTGGATAACCACATGAAATCCAGCACACGTGAAAGCTATAGGTTCGTCTATGTAGTGACACGCACCGGAAAAGCCCATGGGGCCCACACTGGGGAGTGCATCCTGCGCAATTTGCCTGCAGTCCATTCACAGTGGGAACAATATCCATCCAGTCCATTTGGGTCTCCCTACGGCCATCTCATGCTGAGTGTGTGTGTGCCCGACCTGTCACTCGCTCATGACCGGTTCCTTATTCCATTGGCGTACTCGCTCTCTACCTGGATGACTGGGATCAGGATAGGGCTACAGTTTGCGGGATGCCGCTGTTCGCAGTTTTCGATAAATGATCAGTGTACTGCGCATATTACTGGAACTATTCGTCGTTGCACTTTACCTACCGATAAACCTACTTACTGTATGACAGCAGTTTACAAATTTTATTAAGTTTCGTTGTGCAGGTTATCGTTTTCTTATTGTGGGTCATTGTTTAAGGCTCATAGAATGAATTACGTCTATTGTCAGACAGACATTATTAGGAAGAATAATCTGAAGAATTATGGTACTGGTATCTGCTTTTAATTTGCTCCTGCAGTGGTGCATACGTACTACATATATTACACACATTAATTGTACTTCTACATCAAC
>JAQGAU010005658.1:0-10042 GCA_034698045.1 Paramacrobiotus richtersi
TGTCACAGATATATTTTCCGTACGAGTTTCCAAGGATCGACGCTCCAGCGATCATATTGTGTTCACATATCTCTATAGGTTTAATCGTAAAACACAAATGCCGCAGAATGAATGGAGTAAAAGAAATGTCACCTTTTCCATTAAGAATCGCCCACAAATTCGGCTACCTCACGTGACATTAAGCGATGAAGCAAACTACATGTGCGATGTTGCGCCAGTTACCGGACAGACGCTTGTAGTGTCGGAGACACGGCTGAAGGTCGTTGGTGAGTCGAAGAAGACCTGCTTCGAATTAGAGTGGTGATTATTCTTTGCGTATGTTTGCTTCCTGGAATAGAATGTTTACTACGCTAAGGCCTAATTCTAAGAGAAGTCATTTTATAAAGTAATAAAAAGCGTTGTGCTAAGGGAGGTTTTTTGAACTCCGAAGTTGCTCTATCCGTACAAGCCATTCTCGAGCATACTTTTACACAATAACGCTTCTACCGCAGGTGAATAAGGTAAGTGAAATTAAGACTGATTGGCACATCTACGGTGACATTTTCTGGACTAGCGCCAAAATGATTGACGGGCGATACAACTCCTCGTACTGTTACAGCTTGCCCGAAAACTGCTGATCTGGCCGTAATTCAAAGTATACCGCCCAGTTTGCCGGGAAATAACACCAACTTGACCAGCATCACTCGACCACTCAGTTTGGCTTTCGATACCGGCGTCCTGAGCTTTCCACGTGGAACAAGAATTTTAGTTCGCTGTTCCACAGATTCTTATCCGGAAGGCACGATAAGTATTAGTATTCCCGGTTTGCTGCCGGAAAACCCTGAACGGAAGCATTTGCCCGCAAGCGCCGGTGACATCGGCTATATACGAGGGACATGGGAAGCCTGGTTTACACTGGATGGACCAGACAGTCTTCTGCGTAGTAAATCATTGACCATCGACTGCAGCGCATCAGTAGCTAACGGAACGTGTGACATCACTAGCTCTCTCAGACTTCAGATCGTGCAACCCACAGCAGGTAGGTCCATGTCGGCCACATGCATGAGCTTGGTCTACAGTGCTTTGATAGTACGTAAAGGCGTGACCAGCATGAGGCACGAATGAAATGCAAACTGAGCTTTCTAAGTAAGACGCAGACTATACAGTAATATTATTGTGGCAATTTTGAACGAAAAGCGTTCTCGTTTAGACTTCATTAATTAGTCTTCGAACGACAAGCTACTGTACAGGCTAGCGCATTTGGAAAAATTCCAAAATGAGATTGTTGGTGGAAATCGTTTAAACGCAGATAACGGCGGCGTTTCGTACTCCGATCGCTCCAAAGCTTATTCGGTATTTTTGTTTATTTATCCCTCTAAAGTCATGGCTTTGGATGAACATTTACTTGAAACAAATGTGATCAATGATATTTTGTAACATTAAAGAATATCGTTCTTCGACAGACCTTGCATGTTGATTGTTTTCACTCTTCAGGAAGAACTGAGGCTTTTGAACCGTCTTACCCGTATAACGGGTCTCCAGCCCCTTACCATTTACCAGCTGTTTCCGTTTTAAATAAGCTATTAATATTAGAGTAGCTTACGGGTTTAGATTATAATGCAGCCACAATTTTTACAAGCCTCTGGTGGAAGGGTATGGTTTGGCATCAAAAAAAGATGAAGATCTCGAAACGATCTTTTTCTTTCGTTTTCCCAATCGAAAGTACGTGGAAAACAAAACGAAGAGACCAGCTCGTTTCAGAAGCTTCTGTTACACCTTTGAAGAGCAATAGTTTGAAGTGATTTACGTGACTGTCGAACGCACGTTACATTTTCAAATGATATCAGATTGCTAATTAATACTAGTTAATAATTCGACTAAAAAACTTATGCGGCAAAGAACCAGTATGCTCAGCAATTGTCTTGTTATGTGCTTTCTAGATAAACTTGTGCTAATTGGTGAACTGCATTCGTGCCATTTATTGGCTGATGGGGATGCAGAAAACCCGCACCGACTGGCATAATGCTAAATACACTCCGCCGTACACCGTTTCTCTATTTGATAAACTGTTAAAACTAATTATGATGCATTACCATCTTGACGGTTGAAAACACTCTTAAGGTAGCTTGCATAAATTTACGCATACCAGTGATACCACCCACATTTACGTATACATGTGATGCTTCCAGTGAATGTTACGTCCTGTTTGGCCTGCAAGAGTAACGCGGAGCAAGCGTGTGGTCTAAAGAATGGCAGGGGAGGCGGACCAGTGACGGAAGTGAACTGCAGTGCTGGCTTCTGTTTCACATACGTCAAAGTATGTATACGGTCTTAATGGTCCGATGTTGACAAAAGCAAAACAGAAGTAAGCAAGAGTTACTACTGCACTAGGCAAGCCAAGCTACTGTACAGTGTACAACTTTTGCATTATGGCAGTTGCAGCAGCAAGTATATGCGTAGCATTACTAACGGGAATTCTATTTTCGTGGTGCGTACAACCCGAACTGACATGTTTTTGTCGCCTCCGGCACCACGATAATTAAGGTTCCCACATCTCAAAGGTTCGAATCGTTAAAATTCCGCTAGATAGTTTAGCGTTAGATCACACTGCCCTGTAAAATATGGAGCGAGTTTGCAGCTTTATAGTAATTCTTGTGTTGTAAGCTGTTATGATATCATATAATACATTTACCAGTAAAGGAAACAATAAATGCATAATTACCACTTGTCGACTCCAGGCGGAAGCCGGTTCCGCGCCCACGGTCACCCGCGGCTGCGGCGCAGTTAGCTGCAACGTGATCCCGGGCGCGTCCGGATCTGAAAAGTGTGACGAGAATAACCTCCTTGAGGCGCCGGACACATCCAACGGCCATCTCTTCAATCAGAGCCGCTCCTTTAGCCAGCCTTTAGCGCCGGGTCAGGCTCTAGCCGCCGCTACCGTCCAGTACTGCAACAACGGACCCAAGTGCAATTCGGGACCCATCTGCGGAGTCAAATGCAATAACTATTTCTATACGACGGATTCCGGAGGGACAGGGATTCCCCCAAGTTAGCGAACAAGTCCTGGGAAGCAGAGGTGCAGCTACCTGAGCCAGCTAACGGTACTTAGAACGGCAAGTACCGTTATGATTGATCTTGGTTCTAGCTGACGTGTTAATCGAGAAGATTAACGGACACACCCGTTTCGCTGCATGTCTCGCTACGATGTCGTGGAAAACACTTGTCTAAACTTTGTCCACAAGCGTACGCGCAAATTACTTGCACCGTTGCAAACAACTACCAGTTCATAGTTCTTTACATTATCCGGTTCCGCAGAATCCTGTTGGAACATTGTTTTTGCAGGTCTCATAAATACTACAGTCAAAACTCATCCAGTAAGGAAGTGTACCTACGTTCTCAATCGGTATTCTTCAAAGCAACAACTGATCAAGTTTAACCATGTCGTCCGCGTCCCGCTCCTAGCGAACGGACGACGCAAGAGGTTTTCTCTTGCTTCGTGCAATAATGCATGTTCTACAAACTGAAAACTTGATAATACAGAAAAATACACATTCTGCAGTTGTCTTACCAATATCGAGAAAGAGCAGAGCACAGATCGCACAAATTTTTGCAGCTGGTGTAATTCAATTCGCACATTGCAAAAATTTAGTAAATGTTGCCCCAGCGCGACTGTACGCCAGGCATTTATGTCCACGTAGTAATCCTTGAACTACTACTATACGGCAAAATAGCTAACCAGCTATAAAACGCCGACACTATGGAAAAATAGCCAACCAGCTAATTTAACGCAAACTGCGGCAAAATAGTCAACCAGCTACTGAACCGAAAGACTGCGGCACAGTACCCACACCGTAGAGAAATGTTCAACATCTCCATACTTCATTTCAGGATAAAGCCAAGGAAACGCACCGGGAATCAACCAACGAAAAAGTGTATATTAATTACATATCAGCTAGACGAATTGCTTTAGGAACGTTTACGTAAAGCGGGGGCCGCTGTCTATCGGACACAATCAGTCTTAGCACTTGTTTTGGTGGTGTCTGCATCATTTCTTCTTGCAGTTCCAATGTTTATGTTTCATTGTTCTTATGGCATTGACAAATTGCATCACGTCGACCCCGCTCAAAAAATATGGAATGTGAAGTTTGTAAAGCGGTAATTATCAAACGACAACTTGCGGAATATTTTCTGCGCAGGCGTGGGAGCTCCAATCACTGCGATTCCCGCATGGTCGGTTACAACTTACGACGGTGTGTAAATATCTGGTCCGAGGACCAAGCTACATGTGTTTAAAGCAGCTGCATTAACAACGAACCAACAACTACACTAGCTATATTAGAAAATTTGTTTGAAAATTAATGTGAACCAGTTTTCCCTGTAGCAGGCTGTATGCACAGTCTATTGTGAATTATTTACCGAGCATTCAGGAATTAGTGCAAATGTATCAATAAATAAGCTGTTGTACGTGTGTTAAAATTTAGATTCACTGCAGTGGTATCGTGTACATGCCCATTTCATGGCCACGAAAAACGCTCCTATCCCGCGGAAATGATATCCTGTTTACCGTCAATAGCACAGCAGTATGCAGTCAAAAACTCCATTAATCATGATGAATTAAGGTCGTTTAATGAGATGGACCTACATTATTATACGGTAGCATATTACGCCTGACTTCGGGCATGATTAGTTTACGTACAAAAGCGGGACTTGATTCTGACAGCAAAGTGTAGTAAATTCCACGACTAGCTAACTTGCGAGCTGCTACTTTCTTTTTCTTATAAAGACTGTCAAAATGAGCCAACTTGGAATTTGGTTGCTTGTGGTCGTCTGCGCGCTTGTATCAGGTACGTCCACGTGTATGCTATGCAAATGACAGAAAAATATGGCATACTCGCCTGAAGCGGGAAACAAAAAATCAAAGTACTTAAATTATTCATCAAAAATCCGGTGTGATGATATACTTAATTTTTGTTAAGTCTTCAAGGGCAAGTAAACAACATCCCATTCGGCTATGATGCACTGTTGGAAAAGCGACAGAATTATTTTGCAGTCTTTACGTTCACACGCGGTTAAAATGCTCAGACACCAGCTGTAGAATAATTTCGTTATTAATTTCAGACTATAGCTACTGCGTAGGTATGTTCTCATTTGTCTACAAAAAACAAAACCTGCTTTTTCTCTAACCTGCAAAAGCTCTAACCTTTACCCGGCCGGTGTCTGTGGCGTTTCTTTGACAATAAACTTGGGCGATCAAGCAGACTATCTGTAAACACAATAACTTCTACTGAATTTTGTATATTCAAGTCGAAAAAAACCATCAGGCTCCAATACCTGATGACATTATTTTCATGTAATTTCGGATTTAAGTTTCCGCTGATTTCGGCGTTTAAGCAAAGAAATTCTACAACTGTAAGTACTGATGTAAAGCCCTATTCTGAATCTTATGCCCGTACATACGTTGAACCGAGATGACCTTTGCAGTGCATCCTGGTGGATGTCTACAACGTAAACAATGCGTGAAAAGAGACTCTGAGTCGGTGCGAAACACCAACGATTTCGAAATAGTGTTCGCTTCACTTGCGAAAGCCTGAGCAAATTAGACGGCATAGATCCCAAACAACGGGCTGAATCTACACAGGGAATAAAAGGTGCGCGCCATAATAGTAGGTAACAGTCTAAAAAACGTCTGCCGAGGTCGATAACTGTTCCCTAACTGCAGGTTGTTTAAACACGAATGCATTGATGGTTTATCACATAATCAGGTTGATTATCTAAACGTTGAGCTTATCATGTTCTCCCGTTTTCTGCCTACAGTATAGCTGTATACAAACAACATGATTTCAAATGTTTTAAATCCGTCCTCAGTACGTACTTTTCGCCGATGCAAAAAAAATTCAGGATTACATGCATTCATAGATGATCGCCTCAAATTAACCATGTATCACATGATAATGGTCTACACCACAGTGTAACGAGCTCTAAAGCACAGAAGAGCAAATAGAGTCGACATCGTTTGTAATCTGAAAATATTTTTCAGAATACTTGATGGACACAGCCTACAACATGTACCGGAAAGAGTGCAAAGAAACGGGCGACGTTTACATCCGCAGAATGGCTTGCGTAAACAGTTCGATTCCTTCCCGTTACGGAATACTTTTGGGGATAGTGTGTAATACATTGGCAATTTTTCGTATAGATTTAACACCGGTTACCCTTCTATCTGCCTAAGCCTTTCTCCTTTGTGAATTTGATGACATTTATCGCGCTGCAAAATTGTCTCACTTATTTGTCATACTTGTAATTTCTAAACGACGCTGGACTTACACTAACACTTACGATCGAGATGGTGGCTGTTTGCTTAGTTATCCCTACACTCAGAATACGCAGATATTAATCTGCTCAATTGTTCATTAATACAGTAGTTGAACACATTAATATTTTAACTACATAGTAAGAAATAGTACAGGTTTTTACCTTCACCTCGATACCAAACAATGTCATATCTAACGTGCCTACCAGTAACCAGCAAGCATTTTTAGCCAGGTGTTGGGAATATATACGCTATAATATATACCTACACTAAAAACATCTGTTAAATCCGGTACTCTTTGCTGCGGCAATTCTGCATGCATGTCTGCTGCTGCCACAAACGATACTTCGGTCTAGTCTGGTTTCCGGGGCCATAACCAGAATTCAGACAATGGCCTGCAAAGGTTTTTACGGGTTAGAGCCAATGGGAATTGGAAAAGCTTGTGATGGATTTCATGAATGATACGTTCTTTAGCGTAAACAAACAGGTCTGGCGCTCTCTTGAGTGCGTGTTCGTTATTTCTTCTATTATTTTCAAGTGTTTAATGGCTGACCTTTTCTCAAATTGTTGTAATGGTCATAATTTTAAAGCGTGGTACAGTTTATTCATTTCTGAAGCACAGGTTGCTGCGGTCGCTGCGATTCCCGTACATAATTTAGTCGGTTACAACGTTAGTCATACGCATTTCTTGTTCTTGGCAATTTTTCTTACCACACTGTTGTAACACAACCGGACCACAGTACGTTATAAGGAGCTACTTCATGTTTGTAAATTGTGGATACAGAAACAGGACAAAAGTACTATTTTTAAAGTACTATTTACTATTGAAGATCTTTAGTAATTTCATAAGGTGAACGTTGCATGTTGCAGGTAAATAATTACGATAAATACTGCAACTTGTTTTCTGTTTCAACGTTTGAGCTTAGAAGTTATGCGTGGTAATGCTCAGCTAATCACCAGCACAGTCCCGTGTCGTGCTGACTGGAGTAACTTACTTTGTTACTGTGATTGTTCTTGCTTTTGAGACAAGTCAATAAAACATTAAATACTGCATGGCCTGGTTAGTACAAGATTATTCCTAATTAATGCACAGCCCTGACTTTGCGCGCATCCGACTGTTCCCTGTTGAGCATGCCAACAAACACTTGCATATTAAAAAAGTCAGAATTATGAACGGGGGGGGAATCTGAAGTTGCACTGGTGCCACTCTGAATAAAACACTGATGCCAAAAACAGAAAATACGGCACAAGCGGCTTGCAGTAGCCGCAGTTAATTCGGTAATTGATAAATTAACAACTGAAGGTATAATTATGGCAACTGGAAGCAAAAACTGTTCTTGACGATTCTTCTGGGCCTAGTTGCCGATGACACCAGTAACTGCAGGCTTGCAGCCAATGTTGGAAGCGCAACAAAGAACTCCACTCAGAATGTGTACTAATTTTTTTTGTTTTCGATTTCGGATTTCCCTTCAGGCCCAGTGCATGATAAATTAATTTGAGCAATATAACTGAATGTCTGGCCGTGATTGTTTTGTTACCAGTACTTCTATGTTAAGTATTAGATGGATACTAAAACGTCCTTGATTCTAAAGGCCGTTGTACTGCGTACCCTATGGTAGTATACATGCGCGTTTCATGGCCACGAATATCTGCGTCTATCCCGCGGAAATATAACCTTGTTTGAAGACAATACCTCAGCAGTACACACCCAAAAACGCCATTAGTTACAAAGAATAAAAGCGATTATTATGGTGTTTTTGCATTACAGTATTACACAATCACAGTTCTATGCCTGACTCCAAGATAGACGGTGTATGAACAAAAAGCGATTCGATTCTGACAGCAAACTCTATTTAATTATTAGCAAATTTTGCAAGTTTCTGCTGACTTTGTCCAAAAAGTACGAGTATGGACCAGCTGGGAAATTTGCTGCTACTGGCTGTCTGTGCATTTGTATCAGGTACGTGTATGTATTGCACGATTTTCCTAAAGTTGTATGTCAGTTCGGAAGCAAACACATCAGCAATTACTAGACGTTTATTTTGCAAGTATACTGTTTTACCTGCAATGTGCGCATTATGTAATGTGCCACTTTAACTTATGTATATGAATTAAATCTATGTAGTTTGGCGAGCGCAAAACAATTTGTATTTCATCGTCGACGTCGGTACAATTAGACGTTAAAAACATGTGAAAATTCTTCGAAGCAACAGAGAACCCCATCAGGATATTGCTATAAATGAAGCCTGCCGTAAAGCGTTCCTGTACTTGATAAACTGCTTACGACGCATATATACCTTGTTGATGGGGGAAAGCGTACAAGTTAGTGATCAGATTGCCAGCCCTAAATTTACGTCCATTTGTTCTTTTTCCAGCGAATGGTAAGCCGCTGTCCTGTTTGGTCTGCAAGAGTTATGCGGACCAGGCGTGTGGATTAAACGTCACGGGAAGCGGACTGGTGTTGGAAGTGCAGTGCAACGTTGGCCACTGTTTTACATACGTCACGGTATGTGCACATTTGTTGTAAGCGCAAGTGAGCAAAAATAACTTAAATACGTAAAGCTTATACATACTGTACGACTTGCGCATTAAATGGCAACAGTAAGTACTAGTATACAGTATACACAAAACTTTACAGTAATAACCTGGATATTGTTTTCTGAAACTGGGTTAAAGTTTATATAAGACATAGTTAGTATAACGTGCTAATATATTATATACCAAGCGATTTAAATGAACTACAGGGAATTTTAATTCCTTGTTGTACATATACAACCCGACCAAAGACATTTGTACTACGTTAGGTACATTAACATGACATTGTGAGGTACGAGTACCTGTAGTGTACTGGTACAGTGTTTAATAGTCCAACAGATTGTTTATAAAGTAACATGTTTTCTCGTAGTTAATAACTATCTAATGGAAATTAATTCCTACTTACACGCTGCTGCAGAACTTTTAGTTCCTTGTTGGCTCTTGTGTGAGAGATCATATTAATAACACGTACTATGCGGCTACGTATGTCACACTACCTACATTTTTAACGTTTCCGTTTTAACGCTAAGCGCAAAAATGCAGTGGATTAGCTTGGTATTGAATCATCGCTGGCTTCAATGCCGTGTACATTAAATATACAGATCAACTGAGCACCTTTTATAATTATTCTTTTGTGGGTGTAATTAAAGTGTTACGATACAATAATTACAATACTTACATATTCGATGGGGAAGGCCAAAAGCCAAACATTCATGAATTACTCTGTAACTGTAATATTTGTCGACTGCAGGTGGACGACGGCGGAATGCCCATGGTGACGCGCGGCTGCGGCGGCATCAACTGCAACTTTTTTCCCGGCGCATCGGGCATCGTGTGTGATGAGAACAACATTCTCGCGCCGCCGGACACGGCCACCGGCCGGCTCTTCAACAAAAAACGCACCTTTAGCCAGCCCTATGCGCCGGGTGCGCCCCCGACCGAGGCTACCATTCAGTACTGCAACAGCGAACCAAAGTGCAATTCGGGACTCATCTCCGCGTTTAAAATCAAGGATTATTACTATCTAACAGATTTTGGTGCCCTGGGAGGCAGCGGGGTAACAGCGCTAGCTAATGTTACATCGAACGGTATGAGAAGATAGGCTGTACAGATAGAGTCGGTACATTTTTGGACCGAAGCCAAACCGTTAGCCGGCTTAACTGACTGACCGAACCGGTCGAACCGAATCACCCCTTTCTTTGATTTCATTTTTCCCCA
>JAQGAU010005659.1:0-10041 GCA_034698045.1 Paramacrobiotus richtersi
ACACTTGGTTAGTGTTCAAAAAAATACTTATCCAAACACAATAAGTGCTAGGCTGTTGCCACCGTACGCTTGTTATTGCTTGTTACCTCTTCAACGCGTTTGGCGTAGTCTGCCAAGGATGCCGTTAGGTTTCTGAAAATCCACAAAATTAAGTCACGAACTTTTAATTCAGTTCACGAGCTCAACAGCAAAGTGAGTCTTAAAGTTTACGTAATGAAATAAAAACGCAAATTGTATTGCGAAACCTGCGATGTATGCCGATGCTTCTTTGTGCACATACTGTATATATATCAGTTTTCACTAAAGTATGCATCCAGAATAATCTAACGCGAATAACTTAGCCCATGCAAATAATATTAATGTAATAATCAAACGCAACACAGAGAAGGTATGTTCTTAGTAGCAATAATTACGGTAATCAGCACTAGTAAAATTTTAAATATATATAATTGATTAATATACGATTACTTATAATCAATTATAATTGTACCGATGAGATGTTTCCATATCGTCATTCTTCTGCTCGAGCTCCCTTCGATACTGAAGAAACTTCTGTTTTTGATTGTCATGTTCCTTGATCTGATCTTCTAACAAAACTAGCTGTTTTGAAGTACGTTGTTCATATTCCTGCAAGCAAGTAAACAACATTGTTGTTATTGTAAGAAAATCCAACTCCGAGATTAATAAAGGTTACGTCAAATGCATTGTTAGCCAGTCTTGATGCCACATCACAATAATATGGTTATACTCAGGTATTCACAAGCCAATCAAAATATTACCTTTAAGCTGCGGTTTTCTTCAATCAAGGTTTGCGCATCGGCTTTCAGTTGTTTATTTTGTTGTTTATATTGATTTAACTCTTGCTCAAGTTCGTGCTCTAATTCACGGCTGCTGGAGGTAAACTCATCCAGTTCCACTCGAAGGCTTTCGTACCTGCAACGACATGGTATAGTTGACCAGTACAAAAGAGCACCGGCAAAATTCGCTGATAAATTACACCTTATGAGTCTACAGGAACATCGTATAAATAATTGGAACTGACTACACATTATGAAGTACTACCGTTTGATTCTGTAATACCTACGCATACTGCAAGAAATACTGACAATTAATCATAAGCACGCCTTGCATCAGTAATTAAATGTTTGCAAAAGAACGATTTTAATAAATATGATAGTAGGTGTTCTTTTGTACAGCCCGATTGAAGTTTGTAATCGATAATGGCCAAACATAATTTGGATTATATTTAAAAAGATATTATTGACTGTATCAGATAGGTTAACCGTTAACTCATTGTCAAACAGCTCCAGTAATTCACAGTCTAAAGATTACTTCTTGAATTGCATGTGTAATAATACGACAGTTAATATTTGTGTATACAGTATTTGTGCACTGTCTGTAAATCGCACATTAATCTCAACAAAAAATCAAATTACATACGCGCACTAACATATTTTATTTAATGCACTACAGTAATAGCGTGAATAATTATAAGGGTAAAATAATTTATTTTTTTCAGCTGGTATACCTGGTTAATTTATGGGGAAAGAATCTTCTTATACCTCAGCCGACAATGATCCCGGCTCTATCTGTACTGGGTTGATATAGGATGATATATCCATTAATTTCAGTAAAAGGCTGAATTATTAATTGGTGATCGTAATACCGGGACAGTACCTTTTTTGCCAGATTTCGCATTCCGATTTCCAGTAAACTAACACCGTTTGATGGTCATTTGTGCCCATATGGGTAGCCACTTCCGTCATAGTAAAGCCGTATGCGCCCGGTATGAAGATGCTCGGATATTTTTTTATGGATTTTGTCCAAAACTTTCTCAAATCAAAAGCAGAACGATTGATAGTTTTTCGAAAAAGAGTTCATGGGAAAAAATTAGTGAAATGGACGATCCGCAGCGTCAGACCGGATCAGTTGAGTATGGATGGCAGCGCCATATATAATTCTGGATCACATGTAACAGCTTCCAATCAAAAATTGTTTGGGTTCAGTTCCTAAAAGCTTATGGAAGGTGTTGCGGCATCTGCATCGCTTGATGGAGAATGTAAAAAAGCATCTGTATATACACACACTCTGACTGATGCTGTAGCTTTCCAACAGCTTCCCGCTGACAATTTATCCTTTGACCATCAACAAATAATCGAACGAAACGTGCGCAATGGAGCAGCTTGACCATCTGCCGCCTTACCAAATGGCCACAGTAAGTGTTATAGTACATTACGATGGGAACGGAAGTGCGACAACACGCCTTCATAATTTGAGCAACAGACGCAGTTGGCTACTTTCTTTATAAGTACAGTCTGTAAAGCAGTGCACTGGGCCGCTACCGGCAGCCAGTGTTCCCATCATCCATAAATCACGATGCAGATCATTAATTTTCACAGCTGTCTACAAGTAAAATATAACAAAAAAACCCTAAAAAATGTGTAAAGCTGTATGATACACAATAAATGATTTGTAACGAAGCTTTAAATTAGAATAAATTTGTAATTAGTAATCCATATATCACGCGAGCGCAAACACCCGAATATGAGGGATAATTTTCCATAGGTCTTTACCAGCACAGCATCCAGCGAATAAGTAAGTGCCAAAAAGTTTAACGATATAATTCTGGCAGCTAAACTTCTTGCAGTGCCTCAGAATTAAAAATTAAACTGCGAATGTTCTAATCTGTTCATTTTTATATTTTACAGTGGCTGGTAACTTAAATTTCACTATGGCTATGATAGGTTTGAATATTCGCGAATAAATAACGATGAACGTGTGCAAAATATGAATAAATATAATAAGAAAATATTGTATAATTTCTGTTCAAGTATTTCTAACAGGCGGCGAATACTATATAATAATATCAGTTAAAATACTGTAATATAGTATTTTGTATTATGTATTATGTACCATGGTTTATCGCGGCCGAAGGTAGGAACCGTCCATCCGAAATGTTCCTGTTTGGATATTCTAGTATGGGCCCTAGCAGTTATCTTGCATTGCTGAGGATGACAGACACCGGATTGTCGGTTACGTTCTGGCTGAAATGTAAGTAGTGGCGTGCGTTGGTTTTTCTTAACTGGAAAACGGGAAAACTGGGTAGTGCAGGGAAGAGGATGACGACAAATCCCATGGGCACATTACGAATATCGCCGTCTCGGATTAGCACAAAAGCTGATGAATCAGACGGCTCGAGCTATGGTGGAGATCTACAATTGTCGCTATGTTAGTCTGTCTCGAATCGACCAGCGTACCATCTGTATTCGATGACCGGCTGTTTTGGGATTCAAGTAAGCTGGTATTTTCAGTTTTTCGCATAATTGGCTGTGTCGTTATGGCAACCGCCATTTGTAACTTTTGCCGTAGGCGAAATGACTCGGTTATCAAGCTCGAGACAATTATTATTTTCTTTTCCACCTGAAGTTACTGTTAGTGTTAGATCCCGTTGCACTGTAGATATTCAAAGGACTACGGAAACGGAACCGAAATATTACGCTGATGGTGAGGACGCTTACGCCATGCGCCGTGATTTGGTGGACTGGGCGCGTCAGTTGGTCATCAAAGCGCCGCATCCGACCAAATTCTTCCAGGTTGACAGACGCCACCGTCGACAGCCGACGACAGGGCAGGGAAAACCAGAGTGCACAGGCACTACCGGCTGTAGAAGCGGCGTCTTCTGCTCAGACAGTCACTGGATGTCGCCCGACTACAGATCACCGAGTCCGGTGATAGTAATCAGAAGGAAACCGGTACCGGTGCAGTGGAAAAGCTGGGGATATACCGAAAGATAGCCCTTCTCCGTCCGACCAGCCCAGTGCCGCGAAAAAGAACATATTATTTTACTTTCGTTTTTTATGTTGAACATTATCATTACTATGGTTTCGGTTCATTCATGTATTTGCGCTCGTTGTTTGTTGTCAGTTCATTTTTGTGCTTTAATATTGGAAATGGATAGTTGCCAATTTCACACCATAGTGAGCCAACCTACGTCATGTCTGGTATGTTATTTTAATTTATTCAAACGAAGCTAGCAATCAATATCGCAGCGCGTTCAGTATTCAAGGAAGTGACTGTCTAAAGAAACCCATACGATACAAGAAAAGAACCCAAACAAAAGCAATATATTCGCCACATAGCGGGCAAAAGTACCTCTAATCTATTTTACAACGCAGAAATTATCCACAGAGTTCCACAGATAAACTACTAGAATGACAGCGCCTTCCGACAAGTGAAACGAATGCGGACCCTCTTTGCATGCAGCTTCCAAACGTTTCGCCAGGACTTCCAAGCTGGAATAATCTGGTAATTTCAGGTAATTCACGCATGTCATCACAGATGTCAAGAATTGGTCAGGATTCTGACCGGCGGCGACAGTTTCACGCACCACAGTGAATGGCGGATTCAAAGCCCTGAAGCCTACAAAAAAGAACAAGAAATTAAGAAAACTGAAAAAATATATATTCAAATAAAAGCATTAAGACAGAACTACTGATTTACAAACATTTCGACAAATAACAACGCTCTAGTATCAGCTATTACAGTGCTGAAAAGCGTAAACTTATAGATTGTTTCAACACATTATTCTATGTACCTCCAACAGGCAGTTTGAGCGATCCGGTAACAAACTGCACGAAATCACGCCGCTCCTGAGAAGTATATTTGGACATAATGGTAAAGAGCCACTTAACAACCTGACTCCAAAAAAGTGCGCACATCCCATCCCTCCCGGATATGTTCACCGTGGCCACAAAACAACGCATTCCTCGGCCTAGAAGAGACGAATATGCTTCAGTGTGATGATGCCATTAAAGGTATCCCTAAACGTTTCCATTTGCCAATACACACCTTCCTTCAGATACCAATGCGCAACAAGAAAACAAGCACACACCTCTTTGCTTATCAGTTATCACCTATGGTGTGTCCCATCTTACGTTAACGTATTGTTCCAGATTGTCCACATTACCGGACTTATCACGGCCCCCGCGGCACAGCTCAATGTCGTCGTATCCCGGCAGGGTAAAAAAAATGCATAGATCATCCACGTGTAGGTCATAGATCATCATCATCATCCACCGGGCAGCAATTCGTCATCCGATTCTAATCGCTTTCGATCACCCGATTCACTGACAGATTCCAACCATTTCTTCCACCGAGCAATCCGATGCAGCTTGTCCATGTGTTTCGATTTCTGGGTCAATATGCGCCAAATCCGATAGACCCAGTTTGGATTCATCACCCAAGAGCCACTTGTAGAAAACGGGACTGAATGGAATATCCGTCTGAATATCCCTATAGTGTAAATGCTATAACCATGACATCCTGGCACTTGTCTAGTAATAATTATCATAGGATCCTGCATCTGGCGGTTCATCTTGGTTACCAATTTGATATTCAGAAATTCCAGTTCACCCAAACGTGGTAGAAGTTTAGACTGTATCTCGTAGATTTCGGGCCAGTGATAATTCAATCCAAATAAAATCCACAGCACTGCATTGGCTTCCACAGAAGAATCGTTAATGGTCACAAAATCCGATGACTTTGCATTTAACTGCGCATCCAGTCATTCCAGTGCCGATTCGACAGGCTGACAAGCTCGGAGTCGAAGCTCCTGTATCCACATGGTGCTGTTTCGGTCTTTTTCCCCTTTTCGTGCAGGAGCTACAAAAAAATGAACGAATTAGAAACCTGCAACACAGTCGCATGTTTTATTGTTGATACAAATGATACGAAAAAAAACTAATTCATAATTACTCAATTTACCTGTCAATGAATCAGCAGCTGGATCCAACGCGGACAATTCAGAAAAACGCAAATCCTTTTCCCCCCGAAGGGCGAGGACGCTTACGGGAGTGCTGCGGGCTGGAGCTCGCACGACGCTTTGGTCCATCCCATGCAGGCACTTCTGTCTGGAACGCGCATGATGTGCTCCGGGACGTGAGGTTTGTTCGGCGGATGAACTGCTTTCTCGGGAACCTGAATACCTGCAGAAAAAAGACCTGTAGCCGTTTCCAACAGTGCATCCAAATAAAATGCCCAACCTAAGGTCCTAATAATTATGTCCATTTGACGGCCCATATTACTATCAGGACTACGCCTGGCACCACGCATTTTACAAAAGGCAGCGCCGCTGCCTTTACAAAAGGCAGCGGGAAGATGATAAGCGGAGATGGAGACAGGATAGTCAGACTAAATCAGCGAAATTACCACGCTGTCAATTCTTTTCACAACATGAAAATACTTACAAAATATGAAAAACGGATCGGAGCAATCAAAGTAAGTAACAGCAAGCAGGCCACATCGACTGTGACCAGGCAGTCCGTCCAGCCAGCCAGCTCGGAAATGATCGAATGAAGGTCAGGTAACCGCCGCCATGGGGCGGCGGAAGTGACAGTGAATCCGTTGCCGTGTGTGTTGTGACTTGGTGAGCAATGCGATTTCCATTAATCTGATGGTTGGGAAACCACAGTACTATAAACTGCAAATAATCTAATGGTTAACCCAATTCTTCGCGTAATGGTTGACCCAATGCTTCGTGGTAGAATTTTGGATGATCGAGCCGATGCTTGATGCACGCACGAGAACTTGAGATTTCGTGGTACCCGGTACACTGTAAGAGGAGCTCTCAGTTTTTTTCGTTACTTTTCCATCCATTCTTGATACCCAACCAACATGGTACGCCTTTGTGTTCATCACGCAGTCCAAAGCCAGTTTGACGGTGTTTTTTTCGTAGACGTTTGAGAAGGTTGTTGAGATCGGCAGAATCGCCTATATCGCGAAGGGGAAGAATGCTGGGGAACTTGCCACCATTGTGGACGTGATCGACCAAAACAGGGTAAGAAAAGCGTCTGATTAAATACTTTATATTGCTACAAGCTTGCGGAGTTGGACTGGAGTTCGTGGGGCATGTTTCTTTTCGAAGTACCTCAAAGGTTCCCTGTGTAGAGTTTAATCGATGGACCTACGATCCCCCGTCAAGTTGCCAACTTTCGAGATCTTCACCTTACCAAATTCACCATCAAAATCCAGCATACCGCAGCCCATAAAGCTGTGCTAGCTGCTTGGGATAAGGCGGATATTGCCGCGGCCTGGGCCAAATCAAACTGGGCCAAGAAACTCGATCGTCAAAAGAAGGTAAGATCGCTGTTGCTAAACTAGTATGTCGGTTTGTTTTACGGCTGTTTCTTGGTTATGATGAACCAATATCTTGATAGGAAATGCCGGCTGAAAACGATGCTGATCAATTCGCTCTGATATTACCATTATTATTGTCTAGTTTTATTTGCTGCTTACTTACAATACGCGAAATCTGAACGCTGTTGGTTGTATTTCAGACGGCCGCGATGACGGATTTCGACCGATTCAAGCTCATGAGGGCGCTCCAAGCGGTAAGTACCAGTCTTAATGTGTTTTTAAGTAAAATTTTGCGTGTAATTAATGGAGATTTATTTGCGGAAAAAGTTTGTACTGGTTTCATTCGATTCGTTTTGCTGTCTTTTCTGAGTTTTCTCCCTTTTTTTCAATGAATATCTTGTGATATTACATGTATATCCTACTTTGCAGAGGAATAAACTTGTCAAACTTGAATTTGGAAAACTGAAGCGCCTCCAGAGTAAGAAATCGTCGAGCGATAAGAAACCCGCGAAAGGAAAGGGACAAGCAAAGAAAAAATAAATGCTTCTGTTCATTTCTTCCTTGAAGATGGTTTTTACATTGTAACCAACCAGCAGAATTGTTCAGACGATCGTGGCGCAGAAAATAAAGATGTCATCAACGGTGATTTCCTGGTAGATTGTGTTCCACGGCTATTTGCACTTTCCCAAAAAACAAAAAGTTCAGTAATCATTTTGGTAATTTTAAATTTCACGGTGATTTACTTGCGAGTACTAGGTTTTCGATTTCGCTTCTATATGTAAACAGTAAGCAGGCGTGTTTCCGGGCGCTGGCCGCGCTGCATAAATACAACCATGCATGGATACTGTAGCAGATTCGATACCAAGTGGCTGCTGTGTTGATGCTCGAAATTGCATGCCATGTGTTTTCGTCATCAAAGTAACAAAAAATACAGTACAGTAACCACGCTTTTAAACGCATCCACCTCATGAGGACCGAGGAGTAACATGCGGAAACATCACACTAAAAGAGCGAACACAGTGCTTGATAGATCCTCAGTGACTGCAATAATGAGTAAAGAAAGGTGGGAACTGGAAGTTTAAATCCATGTATTTTCCGGTCTCTTCCAGGTCATGCCTTCGTAGCGTCTCCACCACTCGCCGGAATAACACTAGATGAGATTTCACCAAACCCAGCTGGATAAGATGAACTAAGAAAGAAAAATTCCGTCCGGGAGAACGGGCAAGATTCTGGAGAAGCATCCAATGCCAGCGGATACAACTTTCGCCTGTCGCATTTGTAGCGTTTTCCGAAAGGGAAGTCAGAGATCCACGCATCGATACTGTTCTGGCGCAACGGAAAGCAGGCTAGATCGGCTAGCAAAACGTCCAGCTTCTGCAAGTTTTTTGTGGTTTTATATCCCAGCTCTTTGGCATTGAGCAGAGTCTTCTCACTGGCCAACGAAAAGTTGTCACCGGCAAGAAAAAAGGCGTTTGGGTAAGATACGGCAGCTTCGAGCAGAATGGACCCACTTCCGCACATCGGATCACAAATTACGTCCCCTGAAAAAATAACATGATGAAATCAACTGCACTAAAAAACAGGAAACAATCCGATCGAACCATAGCGAAAGTGGATCAGAAACAGCAGATTTCGAAACAATTTCCGCTTTTCTGGAAGTGCAAATAACGGAAACAATCGTACAAATATACGTAACAGAATAATAACAAAACATTACTAGTACTGATTAAAGCTATGCAATCTCAAGGGAAAAGACTGATAATTTCTTCAACAGTTTTAAACTACATATTTTGGAGAAATTTACCGGTAAGACAATGATACACATATTAAACAAAAGTACTGATTTAAATAAGTACGGAAGCAAAAACACTATTCCGCAAAGCTGAATGATAATTTTAATTTTCTAATTCTTAACACGGCGGCGCTCACCCGAATTAATTTCAGCCAGTCTCAACATATTGTATGAAATGGTTGACTCCAACGTAGACCGTCCAAAATGAACCACATTTCTTTTGAACAGCGCGCTAGCGGTTCCCAGCCAAGCAACAAAAAGGCCGCCCCGGAATATATCTCAATAATTCTGACTAATAAAAAATTATACATAAAAAATTAAAATACACATTTCCGCCGCTTGCAGTACAAAAAAGCAAGATCCGGGTATAATGATCCGGAAAATTAGGAAACGTCATCATCCAGCTGTCAAGCGGAATTAAAGTTCCCTCACAACTGAATCGCTGCAGTTAAGCGAAATGCGACTCTGGATCACAGATGAGCATTTTGTTTCGATAAACAAAATATGCAGAGCATCCAGGGTTGATGCAACAGCCAGTGATGAGGAAACCGATGGGCATTCTTTCCCAGCAACTATACAAATACGAAACAATAAAATGTACGGCACATAACCAGTAAAAGTTCGAAACGAAGACAGCAAAAAGTTTCTGGTTTCATAAAGCTATAAAATGTATTCCTTTGGGACAATGTTTTTCGAGACACAAAAAGTGGTTCGTCAAACCATAATCATCTTACCGAGATAATGGTCACGTATGTGATCCAAAACATGCTCCATTTCGGCTTGTTCCGTTCCCGTACGTTCAAATTCCATAACCACCGACTTCAAGAATGCTTTCTCCAGTCCCGAAGCAGATCTGTGGAAAACATGAACATATTTATTCTGTCAATGCTCTGGCTCTGAAAGAAACTAAAACAGTCGAAATGTAGTTTAACCGGACAAATAATGTCGAAAGGATTTGCAAACCACTACTTTGCATCCTTACTGGAGGTAATTATATATGGGATCATTCGTTGTCAGTTCCGAGCATGCAGCATCGATATCAAGCGCAGTAACTTGAATAATGGCAGGTACTTTTGTCTTTGCTGCTGAAGATTTGGGATTCGTTCGGCGCTCCG
>JAQGAU010005660.1:0-10040 GCA_034698045.1 Paramacrobiotus richtersi
CCACTGAAGCATGCGAAGTGCTTGGATACACACTGCGGTAGTTTCCACAGTAATGTTTGTACGACAAGGAAAAACGACCCCACCCCTACGTGTTCAAACTGGATTCTGCAGAGTCGGGTAAGAGGCAGCTGCTCCTTATGAAATACACTAGACAGAGGACAAAAAGTTGTCCTAGAAAAGGGCTGAAAGTGAGCCTGAAAGCTGCGCAACAGAGCAGGGACCAGGTAAAACAGTTTTGCCCAGAGTTGGCTGGGCAGTGCTGTATACTGTATGTGTGTGATCAGACACATTTATATTTACCAGTATTAAAGATATAAATTATATAGTCATGACTGCATCATTTACAGAACATCTCTTAATATTCGCAGACTTCAAGTCTGCGAATTGTTCTGCAGTTATTCACAGATATGTATCTCTGAAGGCTGCAAGCTAATAAAGCATGAATGGATGGACTATTTTGTAAAAGTTCCCAAAAATTGTCGGAGAGCAAGGAAAAACAAATATTTCATCCATTTTAACCATATACGGTAAAGTGATGTAAAAATATATAGCGAAAGCAGTTGCCAGACTGGGTTTATAGGAATATTATAGTGAAACCGAACTGACGTAATATCACGGGGGTCTACATAACTACAGCAGAAGTATGGTAGTTGTTTTATTGGTTAACCCCGGTGCCGTACTAGTATCTAGCTGAAACGATCTAATCAATACAGTAGTAGTAACACGAATATGGTTACGATTTGGCAGCGAACACAAGCGGTTATTCATAATTTTTATGTGTATTTAATTTTAAGTTCAAATGTAAAATTCCTCATTATTACTGTGCAACCTTTTATGTCACCATTATGCAAAGGTCGTGATCATCAGATGTCAACACACTCTCTGATGTATTCACGTTACACCTCAACACAATATGGAGCTGCGGAAGCATTCGCCTAGATCCGCCGTTCTTAAAATTAAATTTTTAGGAGGCCGGGCGTTCACACTAAGACCGAGTTTCGGATTTGTTTTTCTGTAGATCACGAGATAATCCTTCTAGAAAGAGCTAAATTTGGATGAAACTAATCGTGTTCTGCGCGTGCCCAAAATGACACACACATGATGACACTTGAAAATATTGCACTTTTTGCTCATACCTTCGAAAACGATATGAAATTTTTGTCATCAGCTGTAGCGTTTCGTACCTTAGCACTGGCGGTTCCGACGAGGAACAGGGAAATGGTCAGGAGACATATTATAACTTTCTGCATTTTCGTGACCTGTAACATCGGGAATAGAAAGAATGGCTTCGTGAAGTGTTTTTTCAGCGACATATAAACATCCTAATAATACTTGCAAAAAAAATTCGGGACGAAAAACCCGACTGCGTTGGATACAGTACATACGTATACGCAGTATACATTCATGGACAACATTTTGGTAGAAGCAGTTTTCTGCAACATAATCGCTGGTAAATATTTGGAAAAAAACAGAAAAGAATGTTTAGTACTTCTAGTAACAGTGCAGCCGCAGCAATAAAACAGTGCATACACTAAAGGCATTTCGTATAATATTCCAAAATAAAGCTCGAAAATTTTCAGAAATGCTGATCGCACAGAAGCGAAACTGTCAAATCCGACCACTACTGTAAGTTTGTATACCATATTGCTATATATCTTATTATCAGCTCTGTAACTCTTGTCGAGAAGTTGTTTATACTCTGGTTTTAATTATTTGAGAGAACCAGCTAAAAGCAGTGTTCAGAAATAAAATATCATATATATTATATAACATTAGAATGGTTCAAATACTTCATTACTGGACTAGCTAGTTTATATAACTTAAGTCATTGGTAGCTTTGGGTCCAAGTTATATTGTTATAAACGGACTGGCAGAGACGATTAGGACGGTTAGACAAATTACCCGTTTAAAGGCAATTTCCGTAATGGTTACAGTACCTTGTGAGCGCTAGCAAGCCACTGTATATTAATCCAGCCAAGTTTGATCCACTTTAAAGCGGCGATAACAGAATGACCATGGGTTAGTCTGTAAGCTGCAAGATTAGATTTAGGAAACCGGTTGCCTTGATCAGCCAGACTAGCTACCAGCCGGCATTACTTAAGAAATGAATTTGTCAATGGTACGGTTTGAAACTGTGTAATAATCCCGGCGAGATCCGTCAGTGAAATTTCTTACCCAACTAAACTTTAAACTTAGTTGCAATGCCAGAATCTGGCTTGGTGCGCAGGGCCGGTTTGTAACTGCCCGGCATAACAAACATTAAGCCCACATGTTCAAAGCATCTCCGCTCTGAATCATTCTGCAGTCGGCAGTAATATCTCTGGTCGCCATAAGAGATCCAGATCAGTTGCGCTCTTAACAAATTTTAAAATAGTTCATCTTTCTTAGTGCATATACGAATACTTCAAACAGCGGAAAACTATGTTGCCATTGGCTGTAGCCACAAGAAGGAAACTTTATGCTCACGTTGCAGATTCAAAGTCACTTTTACATATGCTAGTGTAAATCTTCTTCGTATTTCAACGTGTTTCTGGTTAAAGGAATCAACAATCAAGCTCGATGCAGTGTTGACCATTTTGAAACGTAATTGACCTTTTCTTAAAAAATGTCACAGAAGCAGTTGATTATAATACTAAAGAAATAAATCAGAGAAAGAAGTAATAAATGCTGCAGATATACCAGGAGAGGAATTAGGATTTTGTGTCCTTATATAGCCCGAGACATATGAATGTAGTATACGCATCCAGGATTGAATACGGTATTTGGAATTTCTTCATTTGTTGGACTTTAAATTACTCTCAACAACAAACACAGCCGGCATCAGGCTAAAGAAGTGATTATAGCTTTTCACAGTAAATTATAGTTTACAGCAAGTTACGTAGATAATATGATATATGTTAAATTTTATGGACTGTGAGGTGGTGGCAACAGTGGTAACGGTCAGATATTGGTCACGCGTCCACCGGTCCACCCAGTTTCTTGTAACATATGGTCAGGAAAAGGTTCGTTGTGTCGTTCGAAATGTCTTTAAGTTTATACAACTGACCAACTTTATTCAAGAGCAAATTCAACGGGAACCGCGCGACCGGCTCTCCTCTTCCAGTCCACAAAAGAATACCTTTCGAAAAGTGCCGTACGCACCAAATTAAAACAATCCAGCTGCGACACCAACTTCAAAGGTGCGCTGCAAATTTTCAAGTGTTTTATTACTGTGCAGAAAGTGTTTTTGATGACATTGTAAGGATGTGGTGCATACGCTTTTCAGTAATCTCTGAATGAACAGCATGTAAACAATTCACAAAGGTCTTTTTTGAAAGTTTATAAAAGCGATTAAGGAGTTACAATGAGCGTATTACACTACATCATATAAGTTTAAACTGGACACCGAAGGGTGGCTATAGCCGCTTTGGAAAGTAACTCCATGTCGGATAAATTGTAATCTTATAATTACACGCAGGTGAACATACGTAATGTTACTATTCCAAGGATCAATGCCATTTAGAGTGTTTCCAAATACTCTGTTGCCGGATGCCATGCAAGAGTGTTACTTATTGGGATATTTACCGCTACCTTTCCCCATCGTGATCACATATGGATTATACAAAGTGTAGCCCTAACTTGGGGAATAAGAAATTATTTCCACTATGCATCTACGTGATTCCGATATATTTATTCCTATACGTTCAACTTTCCCTCTGCACAACTGATCATGCCATATTTTTCCAGAATAATCACACATTATCCAGCAAAAATCAAAGTCACAGTGTTTGGTCTGCGGTACGTCCGACCCCGTCCAATTTGATGTTTATGGGATATCAGCACAATTATTTCAACTATGGACAACAGCCTCATGGATCTGGATTCGGACCTCTTAACCCAAACGTCAATTTTAAAGTAGAACCGTATGCTAACTTAAAACTGGAATCCAGCTTTAAAACTTCCAAATCTGCCAGTCAGAATCGAAAGAATCAGCTCACATTTGCTGGTTTTGGTAATTACGGTAATATAATTGTCCCGGATTACGATGTTTCACCATCGGAGACAGCTCATGAGCGGGCTTCCCTTGAATCGGCAAATTCTAATAAGAAGTTCGATACCATTTACGGCTTGAATACCGGCACTTCGTATACACCGGCTTGTGTGCGTAGTCAACTGCAAACTATTTGTCTGGATGATCCTTTCTACCCAACGTTAGTACAAGTAGTTATTTTTGTAGTCCAGATAGATGACTAGGACACTTGTGCTTAATGGAGCATGGATATTTTGTGACTGATAAATTGACTAATAACCTCAAAAATGTCTGCAAAAATGTCACTGCGAGTCCTAAACCTATTCTTTCATTTTTCATAATTCTTGCCTGTACTTTCCCATACTTATAGAGCGTAGCTAGGCATATTTTTATCTAAGTATTATTATGGCGTAAATTCTTCTTCTTTCTTCTTATTTCTTCTTTCCGGTGAAGAGTAATGCTTTAGTTATTGTCCAATTGCGATGTTATATATTTTAATATTTTAATATATTGCGCCGAATACTTATTTCCATGGCCAATATTTCGCACGCATACTTTATAACGTACCCATAAAATTAGGTTAAAAAATGTTATTAAAAAAGCATTCGGTGTAGTTCTAAGTGAGTATATTAAAGGGATTCCATAAAAGATGCCATTACTCAACATCCAGTGGATTTTGCAAAGCTCTATGCAGAAGTAGCTTTCCAAAGCGCTGATAACCTTTGCGATGGCATAACCCGGACAGAAGAGGAAAAGTACTGCAACGTGTTCTCGCAAATACATCCCATTAGGTAAATTACACCCGTTATGTTACTAATAGTGCTGTGCACTATAAAGTAAAAGTTCTAAAGTACGAGACGATTTAATACGATCAGTAGAGCGATATAATATCACCATAAAATTAACTACTGTACATAAAATTGACCAGGATAAAACCATCGCAAAAGCGTAAATAATAGTGGTTTAACTGCACACAACAATGATACTAATTTCTGGGTAGTGCCGCCAACTCTTGGACGTCAAACATGGGATATGTCGCGGATTCGACTTCGTCCTTCGACAGTCTGAGAACGCGAACATCGCCGACGAACACACAGGGAAGCTACGAATCCACAAACGGAAAAGGATACGTTTGCTCATCCGTAATACATTATGCACGGATCTTGCGAGCGAAGAATCACCGTGGTCAATGGAGAATAGTGGTCAATATTCCCGGTTATACGCAAACTGCCCGCATGGAGGAATGCACAAGGCCATTACAGCGTTGCCAATATATTTCACCGAAAATGACCAGCGCATGCGTGCAAAAGTATGATTTCGACAGAATAATACTTTGCCCAAAAAAAACCGAAGGCCACCAGAAAATTGTATTCTTTCGTTTCCGAAGAATGTGGAAGACTTTTTCCATTTGCAAAATAACAGTAGGACGATATAGTTTTGTGGTGCTAGCCAGTTATTTACCATAATATGGTTCATTAAACACGGAAGTGCTTTGGTAACTATAAGATGTATTGACCGGATGCAGTAAATTTTTGTTCTAGGTGGAACTTTCAGCGCATGTTGGTGTGGGACAAATACAACGGCTTTGAAATGGATATCTTTAGGTAACACTAGTGTGATACAATCTTTCGAAGTATAATTTCAGTACAATTACATAATACATGCTGCTGCAGAATTCCAGTGGCATGCTCCTGTTTCATTCGTCCACGGCCTACCAACAGCGTGACGAACTTTTTCCCCAGTGTCAACAACATGGCCCCACCGGTTACGGCGGAAACTCCCTCTTCCCAACAGTTTGCATCCAAAGCTGCACCAACCAGTAATGTGCAGCCAGCTGCAGCAGCCGTTATCACGGAAAGCCCAGTGATGGTTCATCAGCCCAATACCATCGAGCAGCAGGTGTTACTCCCGTACAAACCCTACGGTTTTGCGGAAATGATGCCGGATGCCTCCAACATTTATCCCTACTGGTCACTGGGAAATTTCCTACCGTACCATGAGATCCGAGTGGGACATGGATACCCGGGAAGCAGTGTATACATGGATTCGAATGATTACTATAATTATAACCCCGGTTACGGACGTGCTGTCCGGTCGGTCGCCAGTGAGGAAAACCACAACTGACATGACCTTTCCGGTATAACCTACTCCGTAACCGATGCTTCCGATCGCGATACGGAGAAATATATGGCTGGAAATGTAGAATAATTCTTTCTTTTCATGGTAGTTAACGTTATTATACTCTCGATTATGCTTTGGATGTAATTAAGGTAGTGCTGATTAAATTACTGTAGCTAATAATTAAGGTACCTACTGAGGTACTTCTGTCTGCGGTGGAGTAAATAAGAAAAGCGGTGAAATATTTCTGTCCGGCATTAATTTTAGAGCACTCATGGTGCCATTTAGTTAAAGCTTACATATTGTACATTACGCATATTGTACTAGAGTCGAATTTTGAATTAAAGATAAGTGTCCTGCATTCCAGATTATTAATACGTCATAACCAACATAAATTTAAACCAGCCTCTACAGTCTTATTCTGATTGATAACGAAAAAAGGCTTCACTTACGGTTGCATACTACCATATATCTATCTCTTTGTCCAACAGGGCACTATTTGCCAAATTTTTGCACTGTTTGATATTTACAAAAATGCTGTCGGCAGTTGAAACCACATTAATTTAAAGTTAACTTGCAAGTTCTGGTATTGTGTCCATTTCTTAAATTTACTAGTAATCGTGAAACTGCTGCATATGAACTTCCACACAAGTTACAAAACGGTTTCGTACGAAATGTCCATCATTCGACAGGAAGTTGGCACTGCAGAATAAAATTACATCCCACGATAAAGCGCGGACAGGACACATCACGCCATACGTAGCCACTGCATTGTTAGAAACGTAATAGTAAAATGATAACATGTTACATAATCAGCAACACTATCAGTAGCAACCAGCAGGTGTGAACCCTGTTAGGATCCGGCAACAAACACCCGGAAGCCTGTCAGATCAAACACCTGTCCCGGCAATTTGTCATTGGAAATCTACAGTTTTTCATGGGGTTTTAATGTTGGACGGTTTACACAGTAACAAAGCATGACATGTGTAACACATATACGAAGAAAGTATGATCGCTCCAGATTGCGATTGACATAACATCTGCCCGTTGTTCCCACGGGTTATTTCCACTATACGCTCCGTGCTTTTAAATGTGGGTGCTTATGTACTTACTTCAGTTGCTTAAGTATTTCAGAAATATCAAAGAACGGTCGTTTATTATTAACAAAAAAAAGCAATAATAGAACTGTGACTTATAAAGTGTTCACTGCACGTTTCCTCGCACCATATAAGAACATTGTGTCCTTACGTAAAAATTCCGATTTGCAACTCTGCCAATATGCTTGCGACAAGCCAACGCGTAATTATTTATAAGCAGCCAATAACAAAACATCCGTACGTTCGAAAATGGATAAATAACATTACGGTGAAACCACATAAGATTCAGTGTCTGATAAGTTGCATTTAGCGACAGTTTTAGCAAAAACCAAATTTTACTCAAGTGAACTACATATGTTACTTACTAATAAAATATTAGTATGATTAAAAATAAATTAAAGCTTGTACTTAGACAAATTACAGTTTAGACAGGTAGCTAGATAAATTAATTGAAGATAAGTTAGATAGCTATAACAATGCACTTCTACACATACAGCAGGATTTATGAGGGACTTTCACGGCTCTGAACTTGTTCAGAGTTCACGAAGTGTGTAAGATAAAGAATCTAGGTTTCTTAGCGTTATTCTTTTGTTTTATTTATCGTTCTAATATTAATGATTCATCGTCAGCAATGTTCTCGCGGACGGGGGCACATGCGTCATGATTAACGATCACGCGGTGGTACGAGTAGGCGGTACGCAGGTGGCTCATCGACCTGATAACAGCCAATCCTAGCAGGCGATCCAGGTATACACGTTTAGCCGTCTATAAACACACGACCGGTTCAGCCAGACAGTCAGCATGAGCTGACCATCAGCCGTAAGGTGCGCAACAAGACGGCTGCAACATCTTGCGTGAATTTTAAAATGGCCTGTAGGCTCTTAACACATGGTTAACCTTGATATTGCAACACGATAAATATTGATGCCACTACAACTGGATCGCTGACCCACCATTTTGTATGATATCGTTTTCAATTGCGCTTGAAACTAATCATCATCCTAGCTTGGAGCATGCTGCTTTTGTTTACCTATCGTAGGATATCCACTATCCACCGGGAGCTGGAAATTCGGATTTAAAATAGCTCAGGTAAGAAACGCGGAGGATTAGCACAGATTTACGCACTATACTGAAACTTCTAGTCAAATTTACAGAATCTTGTGAGCGAACGTTTCGAAGAAGAATTACTTGAAGACTTTAACTTCAAGTTATTGCTGTTTGAGCAAACGGCGCTGCGTTGTTGTTTGAGCGTTGTGGGTGATAGCAGGCATCTTTGCTGCTCGAATTCGAAATTTCGAAACCGCTACTCGCATGCTATGAAACTGGATGACAGGGAATGACAATACAGGTGTTAACTTTTGTATTTATTATCCGTGCGGTGCAGGTGCCCATATTTGATTACATATTTTTATGCGATTTTGAGGAAATTATATGTCAAATATGGTGACGGTGGCTGGAGCAAAGCGATAAATATCGGGGAATTTATTACGGTATTTATTACAGCCATATCTCAGGAAAATTATGACGGAATTACTTATAGCGGATATTATTCGTGTATTAAAAGGAAGACACGACTACGCCTTAAAATTCGATTACCAGAATCTGATTTGAAAACGTGATGTGCCGACTGTTTACTCAACACCTTGTTTGAGCAGTGCGGGATTAATGAGATACGGTATTCACACTACGGGCTGTCACTTATCGAAAGTGTGCGGTTTCCGAAGCCGGAAAAATGCACGTGTTGTTTGTTGGGCCTCGCCGCACGGGATCACGTTTTTCAGCTTGTTCACAAGTGGCTGCTGAATTATGCAGTAGTGCCTGTTTTTCCCATAAGTTTCATAAGCAAAGAAAAACTGGCCGTTTGATAGCATGCGATGATATGCGTTTATCTGAAAATGCATCTATTCATGTCGAAACATTTGCATTCGAAAAAATACTGGATAAATAATCATAGCATGCAGTAAAACTAGATCTTACATTTGTTGACGTCTTTATTTGGAATTAAGCAGGGAAATATATAGCAGTGTTGGCAGACAGAAATATTGTGATTGTTGAAGGTCCCATAGACTGCATGAATGAATACAGTTAGTATAATAATAATTATCCCCTTTTAAGATGTCGCTTTGAACTTCATCTTGCTTGTAAGCACATCTTGAGAAATGTAGCTTGATGAATTTTGCAGTTATTGTGTCGTTCCAGAGAATTATTTTATACGTATTGCGAAATTGAGAGCTGTCATGAAAGGTAAGGATTTCCGGTTTCCCGGCATGATGCATATGGATTCAGTAAACAGCATGTACAGATCTGTATGATATTGCAATTGATCAGTGCGAATGTGTGAAACATTTACTGCTTCCTAATGACCGTAAATGACATTACAGCGGTAAAAAGGAAAGGGGTTGCATATGGAGCGAAGCAGTCTCACAATTTTGACGTCGAAATTTGGAACTTGTCCAGTTTTAAAATGAACGGCGTTTTTTACTCAGTCTTTGTTTAGAAACTTTCTCTTGCGGATTATACTGCAGGCCGTGATCGTAAATCGGAAACAAATAACTTTTTCGACGGGGTTAACTCATAATGCTGCGACCGCTTCGCAGCTTGTTAAAAAGAGGTCGTAAAAATTGTCAGCCATTTCAGTTTGTGACTATGGAGCATACGGATATATAGCGAGGTACACTTTTAAATTGCCGAACCATCCTATAGCTAGTGATTTGAGATCTTTGGTTGCTTGATATGCGGTGACTCCTGCTGGGCGCATATTGTTCAGCGACAGCAAATTAGGTGCGGCTTTAATAGGTTGATTCATTTTATGACCG
>JAQGAU010005661.1:0-10040 GCA_034698045.1 Paramacrobiotus richtersi
GTCGTTTTATTGAAGACGTCGCGTTCTCCTTGCTGGGCTATATCCAAAGGTACCCCTAGAAATAAAATCAAGAGCTATTGTAATTAGCTAGTCTACAGTAGCGGAGCTTTTACTTAGTTGGACTTAACGGTCGCCCTGGCCGTAAGCAAACAGCACAAAAAAACGGTAGAAAGGCTCGATAAGTTGGTGTGAAAATTCCTGAAGCCAAAGGAAACGACCGCCGCCACCGCCCTTTGTCGACGGAGCTGCCGTGCGCGTTAAAACAACCTGAAAAGCCGACACCAGGGACACCAACATGAGCGAATCTATACTACTCCATGGTCCGGCTACACACATGAACATTTTGCCTCTCGCGTCAACGTTACCCCAGATGACAGCATAATTGCGTACATCTACAGGACACTTCTACATACGACATTCACGGAATATTGCACCATCTATTGCATACGAAACCGTAGCAACCTGGCACACGTATACGGAGTATCGTATCACTCGCAAAGAAGACGTTTTGTGCAAAGAGCCTTATTTAATATTCTGCAAACTGCCCAGTTTACAGTATTAACACAGTTTCTTCGACTGGGAATCTGACTACGATATTGGTTATTCATTATACTGGTGGCCGCATTTTGGTAACACCGCGAGGCTGAGCCATATTATAGTAGATTTAGATACGTGCGCAAAGATACCGCTTGAATATAGGTATTGTGATAATATTTTTAGAACATTTTCTTTTAGAACATACCTAGAACTCCATGTATGAATTCCATTGCATTAACAGATTGGCCTAATATAAAATCGTATGTTCCCAAAAATGGATCCAAGGACCAGGACGGTGTTGGGTAGTCTGCGGCATCAGAGATGGCAAAACAAGTTGCTACAAAGGGTAACACAATTAATCACCGTACGATTCTAGATAGAATGTTGATAATCGGTGACATGAAAGTGCCACGTATTCCGGTGTGTGAAACGAAGTGTGCGTGCCACTACGTGGATAAAGCTAAAGACTTACCACAAACCGCAACGGAAACCAGAGCTCTAGAACCAATCATCTTCCCAACCCAGAATATTGAGCACTTGTTTAAAATTTTATCCGGTAATGTTCGGTATTTCAGAAATTTCAACCGGCACGAACTTTACCTCGGATATCGATAGATTACATTCTCTTTGAACGCGGTTGTGCGAACAATCACCATGATTTTGCTGCAGAAATATGCCTTGAGGAGAATAAGCGACAGAATCTCGTAAAACTATAAAACAAGCGGCATATAGCAGGTTTTGCCGTTTCGTCAATCATTCACATAACGTAACTTCACCAGATACAAAAAAACGGCTTTACTGACGATCGTTGTTAACCGCTTCCGTTCGTTCGTTAGCTTTTGAGTTAGCATTTTATAATAATACAATTATGCAAGGGCATCTTTAGTTTTCTACAACGAACGGATGGACGTTTGTAACCGACAAGACTGCCCACTTCGGCAATAGGATGCCTCCTGATCCGGAAAAAATGCCCTGTCCGGATTGTTTTCTGGACGAAAATGTAGCAATTGGCCTGTTTACTCAGCAAAGCAGTGCATGGTGGTGTACTTCGAAGTACGGGATTATTATTTTTCTACTGTTATCAGGCCACTTATCTACCATGGATAGAAAGTGCCTGCCTCTACCAACTGCGGTGTAAAACTGCTCCGACTGCCACAGTATAATAACAGTGGTCAGAATACATGACAGACATAGTGTGATGATTCAGAACACCAATGTGGTGCTGTTCGCGTGTGTGGGAAACATTATTGCCGTAACGTAAACTTGTGTTAGATAACTGCTTCGAATAGGTACACCGTACCTGCGGAATTTTTGGTGAGACATATTCAGTAATCTTATAAACTCACATACACACGGACGTTTTCTTATAGAATTGTGGCACACTGTAGAAAATCACCAACAAAATACCTATCGTAACACTGGAAAACGGGAGAACCAATGTGAAAAGACGAATGAGAAAAACTTTACTTTAGGACGAATATTTTGTATTTGTGTGATCATATCCAGCAAAGATAACGATAAAGGGATATTAATTCATACAAACATGCATACAGTAGATGCTTTTAACCGGCCGGCTGGAACCTGAATTATCGGGAACTACGCGGAGTCGTTTAATTATTTTTGTAATGGCATTGGCTTGTATTACTGCGAAATGTCATAACGGTACCTTATTTCGTTACTTGTACATACTAGACTTTTCGCAGCTTCCGACCGCTGGACTTCTGTTCATTCAGCTCATAGTACTAAAAACACTCGGTTATAATACTTGAAGAATTTAACACGTGCAGGTAAAGTTCAGTGCTTTTCTAAGCGGCAACACAAGTACAAAAACGCAAATCCACAGATACTTCTTGCTCTAAACGGACCCAGCTTTTCCGTAAAACTTTTCGAAAACTTATTAAACTCGAAAACTAAAGGTTTACACTTTCCTAATCAAGTAGAATACGAACAGAATTTTTTTTGTCTGTGTAATATAGCTGTAGCATATGGTCGATCTTGACCTTTCATTTTTCTGTTTGACTGAGGGACCCATGCTGTCAGCTGTGTCTCTAATATTTATATGGCATAACGAAAAACCCGTAAACGAGGCATCTTAATGAACAGCACAACAGCTGCTCCAGTTCAGTACAGCTATTCAAACCGTACTCGACATTTAGCTACACGTGACCAGGTCAGGTCAATAAGTGGACTCCATGCATTCCGATTCGTCCAACTTGGTTGGTGAATGTGGTAAATGAATGAATCCAATGAATCTGGTAAAAATATGACTGAAGTACCAATTAGTCGCTAGTTTGTTATTGGGCCAGAAACCGCAGAGATAGAACGCGATTCGTCAAAATTCATGTCGGAAAGGTCAAAGTTAGATAGGCGGTCCATTTCAGCGATAGCTACACCCATTTGTAAGAATCAAAACAAAACGCAAGATTTCCAACTGGAGAAGTGTAGTAAATTTATTTTATGTCGAGTACCCTTGTAAATATGCAGCCACATCCAGGAAAAGATAAAAAGATGCACAACCAGTATAGATGCTTGTTTACAAGCATCTTATGCAATACAAATGTCTGACTAGTTCGTTTCACTGACAGTTTCAGAAAATGTCATGGAATGCGACAGTAGTCTTTACAGACTGACAACAATCTTTAGAGACTAACCTCTAATTGTAAGTTCCTCTTTAAAGATTGGTATCAGTCTTGAAAAGCGTTCTTTAACATGAAAAGTATACACAAACATCTTTCTGTATAACCCGGATTCTGTAAAGATCGTTTGGCGTCTTTAAAGAGTGATACGAAATCTTTCAACACTTCACTAATGACATTTTATTTAACGAAAGTGCTGTCTTTGAACAGTTTTACCCTTTTGACGGGCCTCGCGCTCCATACTATTTCTTATTTGGCATCAAATTATCGGCTTCGTGTGGTTGATACAACGAGAGCCGTAAAAGTGGAAATTAACAGAATTTGATATTTTCAGTTCGTGGGGAGAAAATGCAAAGGTGTCAGGAAAACCTCCCAAGAGTTACAAGTGACTCTGACGACTTCAAGCTCGTAGGTCCTCTCGAGAATTTTAGAGTGAGCAGACTGTAGAGCAGTTCGCATTAACAGGACTAATCTATTTCAACATCATAGTCAAAACCTATTTCCTGTTACTATGACCTTTCAGGAGAATCCACACGGCAACATAATGTAACACGGTCAACTTAAATTTTATTATCCTGCACATTGTTTATGACTTTTTGCGTGTGAAGCGCCGCATTCGCAAACTACAGTATACGTTTTCGAGTAAAATTCCACGTCGTATCTGTCGGTGAAACACTGAAATGAGGCATAATTGCCGATCTAGCAACCAGTGTAAACTCCGGGGTCAGTGTTCCGTGACGGCATGCAAAGATTCTATAAACGCTTTGTTCGATATGCAGTACGCTGTACCCTTTTGAGCAAAAATGGCTATGGCTACAGATCCGTTTTCAGGTTGCCTAACTCAGAACCGTAATATGCCCACTTCAGTACTAAAAGTCAGTTGATACGAAAGTCTCCCTTTATTGGCGTCAGAGTTCAGTTCTCTTGGCTTTTATAAATTCTCAAAGGTCACGGTTACTTATAACCATGGATCTGCTGCAACTGTGCGTGCTCGTCGTCTTCTGCACTTTAGTGAGTCCGTATATCGTAAAAACTGCAAACCAATAATTCCATAATATTAATATAAGATAAATGGTAATTTTTCCGAAAGAATTTGAAGTTCTGTTGCCCATTTAAAGTAATTTTTTATATGTAATGCGGAACAAAATGTGGCATGTATAGGTAACAAACATTCGCCATACTTTCCTCTCATCAGGTTGGCATTTAACCCGTGGAGTTTTATTAATTTCAGGTAGTCCAAACCGACGCATTTCCCGGTAAATGGCGGAAGAATTGCGAAGACCAACCGGAGAAACGCTGCACTGATGACCTTCCCTGCTGCCACAACCTGATCTGTCACGTTAATCGTCCAACACGCCAACGGTACGCCGGGGTGTGCAAGTGGCGACAACCCGGGGATACCCGGAAAGTTAGCTAATGTAGCGACTGGCCTGCACTACTCATTCCGCGACAGCAGCAAATTTGTGGTCCGATCGACTTTTGGAAATATACACGGGGGATTAGACTTGGTGGGGATTTCACGCTGAATTTCGTTTGAATTACAGTTGGTGTAAATACTTGATCATTGCTGGGTGCTACATCTTCTGTTTGGTTGTACTGTTTGTTTGTTTGTTTGTTTGTTTGTTTGGTAGTATTGTTTGTGCTGCTGTCTGCGACTTATGCTGCGGTTGTTTAGACAACTCTTTTTAATTGGGCTTGTCTTAATTTCTGTGTAAAAAGTAGCTACAATTACCAAGAAGAACTTCCAGACCAGACATGATAACATTGTAAGAAGCGTATTAGAAGCGACATGGTGACATACATTTTTTCGGCGCAGAGCACCATTATTCGATATTCGCATAACATAAACATCCCTTATCATTAACAAATCCAATATCCGTTATAATCAGGTACACCAACACGCGCCCATGTTGCAGTGGCCTCCAGTAAATGTCCAGTGTTTTCCTTGTCCTTCCATTCCGGCCTTACAGCAAGCTTCGCACTCTCCTTTGTCAATTCCGGAACAGTGGTCGCAACACGCACGGAAATCATCGCACACATGGTGATCTGCGGTGGCAGCGTTCAACAGCATCAACAGGGCGAAGAAGAAAAGCAACTTGGACATTTCCTCGTAAAGCAGAGTTTTAAGCGATTAAGAGGAATGCTGCTTGACTGAAACGTTATTACTCATGGGCCACGAATTCCTGTTTCTATCGATAGGCGCAGTAAAAATGGTACAGTTTTAAATGTACGAATACAGTTTCTGGACTAACTGTAAACGCCGGTGCGCACCGTTTCATATAGACGATATTGATAAAAGTGGTGCTGTGCCAAAAGTCAAACAGTCCTCTTTGTAATCAGTCCGTTCTATCAATCACACCGTTTTCACGAAAAATCAACCTCTCGTGTTTTGCTTGAATGTTCAGCTTTATAAAACGACAAGATGACGACACTGATAAACGAACAACAACCAGAACGATCGGGCTGATGTTCTTAATTTCTACATACAAGCTGTATTAACTCCGCCGCTAGCAAATGTTATTTGCGGACCTTTGGCCAAAAACAACCAGAACCTTTAGCCAAAAACATTGTTTTGTCATCGCTGGGAACTTTTTCCTTTGGTTGATAGGAAATAACCGTCAACTTTCAGGTGATATTCTATGGACTGTATATAACTATGTGAGAAAGCCTTTCGAATCAAACATTTTCGCTTGTTAATCCGCTGACCGGTCATGCGTTTACCTTACCGTCAAACGATACAAATATTATATGATAATTTACACTTTTCGCTCACTGTACATTCAAGTCAAGGATGTTGTGAGTATAAAGACGCTGTTCATATTGACAACCATATTTGGGATGCTGACTATCGGTTCCTGCAGTTTTCTCGGCTGTAAATACTTCTGCAACATAGCGATATTGCTTGAACTGCGAGAATCGACCAGACTTTTGTCGAGTTGAAAAACAGTGACTGAAGAGGAATTCGGTTAGTCGAATGTCCGTATTGCGTACCGGAAAGGTCCGTTTATGATAAATATTTTATTTTGGCAGTAATACGCATTGTAGAAAATCTTCAGCGAAACCATACCGATTGTAACTACGGAAAACGGGATACAAATGTACAGGGTACATACATGGTCTCAGAATTGTTATATCTGTACTTTAGGACGAATATTTTGTAAATGTGTACATGTAAATATCCAGAAAAAAATAAGGATAAAAGGGATATTAATCCATAAAAAAATATAGTAAATGCTTTTAACTGGCTGATGAGAAACTACGAATTATTTGAGAATGATATAACGGTATTCCATTTTGTCGCTTATGTACAGAATGTAAGTTGATTAGGCCCTTTTCTCATTACAAAACTTGAAAAATTTGTCGAGGATGGAAGTTTCATGGCACTGTTGGAAAACGATGTATGTTAAAGGTCATGTCAACGTGTGTAGTGTGGTACTCGTTCTTTTCTCGCATAATCATATTTTCAATTTCATTAACAGATAAAAAAAGCTTGCAACATGCATCTAACAAGTGCAGCACAACTTTTCGAGTTACAACCTATCATCATGTCTGCTGCGACAATCGTTTGCAAAATTGTGGTAAAGTTTGGTTAGGTCTTCCTCGTGGGAATGATGGCTGTTGCATAATTACCAGTACTGGAGAACTGTACGGATAACTTTGCTTCTTGTCCGGATCTAATGCTCCGCGATAGACACACTGGTACGAAAAATTCCTGAAAAATTTTGTTCAGTACGTACTTTCGCAGTACCGTCTCCATTCAGAATGGCGTAATCCGCTTTCGGTTGATCAGGCTAGAGCCATGTCCCGTAATGCTCATATATAAGTATCAAAACGAATAGCAGTCACAAGTTTCTGGTTTTATACCACATTTGAATTAAAATCTAGAATCAAGAGCATTGGATTTATTAGGATTCATACGTCTGAGCGGTTGCAGTTTTACTTGCAAGCGGCAACCATGGACATGCTGCAGTTGTGTTTGTTTTTATTCGGCGCTTTGTGTACCTTGGTAAGTTCATGTCATAACTGCATTCTCTTATCTAATACGTAGTTGTCATAATTTCGAAGATGAAGTATTCAATATTCCCAGACTGATTTTTTTACAATTATTCGAATGAATTTTCTGCAAAAGTGGTGTAAAGGCATTGTTTCGAAAATAATAGTAAACCGTTCAAAGTTTTTTTTGAAATCGACAAGAAAACTTGATCTTCTCACTAACTATCAATCATAAGCAGTGAATCCGTTTTCAGGTGGTGCAAACCGAAACGCGCGATCCTCCTCATTTCGGTCGAAGAAAGATGTGTGAAGACGAGCCGGAGAGGCGCTGCAGTGACTCCCTCCCCTGCTGTCCCAAACTAACTTGCGAAATCAACCGTAGAACTCGCCAAAGGGGAGACCGGGTCTGCCAGTGGAAGCCGGCGTTCATCCCACGACCTCCTGGACGACCTTTCCCACACCGGCCCGACCGCCCCGGACATTTCGGTAAACCAGAACCGCCCAAACATGGACCGTCGAAACCAGAGCCACCTAAAACTGCGCCAAAACCTCCACCGCCCAAAACCAAACCTGAACCACCCAAGACGAAACCTGAGCCACCCAAAACCAAACCTGAGCCACCCAAAACCAAGCCGGAAACGCCAAAAACCAAACCTGAAGCGCCCAAAACTAAGCCTGATCCGGCCAAGGACCCCAAGCCTGACAAATCCAAATCGCCTGGAGGATCAAAAGGTGGAGGATCGAAAGGAGGCGGATCTGGAAAAGATAAAAAAGATAAGACGCCAAAGTAACCAGATTTGACGTATATGTTGCGGTAGCTCTCTCTGTTTCAGGGTTCTCGATCGCTAATTAAAAAAGGGTTTTCAAATTAATTCAATGTCGCTGTTACGCGTCTTTAACATTGTTAATGGGTAGCGTGTCATGTGTGATTTCTTTGTTGTCGAACGGAAGTAGATGACCAGTGTTCTGATGCGACACGAAGAAATGCGAGAATCGTTGTACAGCGTAATTCTGTAATTGTGCGAAATATCGAAATAAAGCGGCTTAACGAGTGGAAACCAAAGGAAAATTAAAAACTCAGCCGTCTCCTTTTTATTGTAGATAGTTATCACATAATTGTACATACATACTTGTGTATTACCAAAAACATGTAAGCGTATCGCTTGTTTTCCGACAAGTACGCAGTGAGTGTATTAGGCGGCCACGCAGCAGCGAACTCACCCGGCTCTTTCTCGCGATTCAAAAGAAACAGGTTAATTATATCAATGCAACATCTACTGCATAACTGTTGTCGATAAAACTTTATGGTTACGGTGTGAGGGCATGTGGCGATTTAGTCAATGACGACCAGTAGCCTTTCGTGTCTGCGAAAGTCCTGTGAATGGCGGAAAATCTAGCGGAAGTTCATACTGCTTCGAATGGGCAGGTAAGTGGTCCGTAAAACAGTTTTTCAACACGTGCAGTAGTAGGATCGCAGTTACTTGCATAGCACAGTTTACGCAGTACCTAATAATCGAGTAAGCAGTTTTATCTTAGAAAGCGAACAAAATTTGTAGCTGTGTAATACAGCGGAAGCATTTGGTCGCTCGTGACCTTTCATTTTTCTGCTTTGTTGAATGACTGATGCTGTCAAGTGGGTCTTTGTACCGGTATAGTTCAACGGAAAATCAGTAAATGAAGCATTAAAATGTAGAAGATTGTGCCAATGACATTAAGGAAACTGTTCACCGTATCTAACATTTAGCTCTACGTGATTATAACGATTTGTAAGGATCGAAGCGCCACGGCAGATCTCCAACTGAGAAATGTAGTATTTTATAGGGAACTTCCCTGTAAACCAGCGACTACATCCAGAAAATGATAAAAGGATACACAAGTATCTGCATGCATATTTACAATTGCAAACATAGGTCTGGCTAGTGCATTTCACTGGCAGTTTTATAAACGGAATTGTCAGGGATTACTGGGAGTTTCATATTTTTGGTGCGGCGACTCAGTGGTTATTCCAATTCACTTCTTATGTTGGTTTAATGCTTTCCTTATTGTGAAAAACTGAAAAGATTTTTTTTGCCGCCCACGATAGACAGTCGTGATTCGTGTCATTTTTGAAAACCAGTTTCTATCAAAGGTCATTCCACATGTGCGTAATGTTGCCCCTGTCTCTTTATTCTCGGGCTTTTCTATCCGCATCTCTCTTCTGTGTTGTTTTTTCATCTGATTATAAAACGTTGCAAGCCTTACGGACGCATACGTAAATACAGTAGGTAGTTTGGTTCGATCTTCTTATCAGAAGTATCAACCATGTATGCAAGTACGTAAGCATACTGTAAGGCACGGATACTCATCCGGATTTGATGATCCGTGAAAGTAAACTGGCGCGAAAAGATCCAAAAAGACTTTTGTACGTACGCACTGTCTCCCAATAAAGAAATGCATAACCAGCTTCGACTTTGACCTGTGACCAGGATACAGCCTCTCCCGTAGAAGGTATGAAAACGAACGCAGTCATCGTTTCGCGTTTTGTACCACATCTCACTTGGAAAAAGATTTTCTTCTCGCGCCAAGAATTACAGTTTACCGAGTCTTACCAATCTAAACAGCTACAATAACTTATAATTATTAATCATGGACAGGCTACAGTTATGCATGGTTTTCTTCTGCGTCATGTGTACATTGGTAAGTTCATATGATAAACTGTCAATAATCGCTGCAAATTATTCATAGTTACCGTTGCTCGAAGATGAAATGTTCAATAATTCTAGACGAGAAAAGTGATGTTGAAATTATTTGGCCAATTTATGCAACAAGATATACTGGAAAATAAGAATGCACCGTTTAAAAGCTGTTTACATGTAACCAGAATAACGCTCTTTT
>JAQGAU010005662.1:0-10039 GCA_034698045.1 Paramacrobiotus richtersi
TCCAAGTATTATCAGTATAATCCCACTTATTGTTATAACCAGCTTCGCCTGGATCTTAGGCATGGTAGAATTCGGTTCCTAATTCCGCAGGCTATCAGCGGACCTTCTCGCTCAAGGAACTCGTTTTCTGCAAACCATCAACTTTTCTTAACAATGCAGTTATCAAATTCTTAACATTGTCAAAGTGAACTTTGTCCGTTGTTCCTGTGGAAACTCAGTATCCCGGTATGGAAAAAAACTGTCAAAGTGTCAACACGTCTGTTTGCAGAAGTATATTTATAAATTTTTGTAATTAATTTTTATGGATGAAGGTACATGAATAGCAATAATTCTTTTTATATTTTGTTGAATTCGTCCATTTTCCCCACATATTCCGTGCATCGCACTATGGAGTCGGCAAAGGATTTTCTGTTCCCCTATGCTGCTTTTACGCAGTCCAAGCGCATCAACACCAAACCCAAAACGCAAGCAAAAACAGCACAGTCTGCGGGGAACATCGGCCATCCCTATGGGACATACGCCAGTAACAATATCGAGCCTGACTTGCACGAACAGTTGCAATTAAAAATCGGGAAGCTCTCTGTGGAAAAGGCTGGCCTTCTCCATAAAGTTTATTGCCTGGAAAGCGAGGTGAATTCGCTAATCAGTGATCGCGATAATGACGCGGTAGTGAGCCGCCAACGCATTGAGAAGCTTCAGACGGATCTCGCGATGCGGGATAAGGATGTAGAATGCAGTTCACTGCAATGCACGCAGTTGCAGTCGTTACTGGAAGAGAGAGAAATGAACCTGCGACAGCAGGAAATGGCTGTCCTGCGAGAACGTAATCAGTTCCAAGAGAAAGACAATTTGTGCGATCAATATCGGAACACTATCACGAAACTGGAAGCGGAATTACATGAAAAAGAGAAATACCATCAAAATAAGTTAAACGATAAGCTGCACACTGGTCAAGAAATCGTCAACCAGGAGCAATTTCCGAAGGGTGGTTGTGGTGATTGTCTGCAGCACAGAACCGATGTTGTAGTGATTCTCCGTGACAAACAGCTCGCGGAATCAAAAGTGCAACAGCTTACCGAGGAGGTGTTATCTGTTCGTAAAGAAATGCTGGTCAGACTTGATGAATCCGAACAAAGGAAAGAAACAGTCGCTAAGGCTTTGGAGTCGAAGAACTCGACCATCAAACATATGGAGGAAACTATAGAGTTTACAAAACAAGAAATCGCTGCACTGAAAGCGGAAAAGTCGGCGATGCAGTCCACACTGTCTATATTAGCGCAACAGTCAGATTCATTGAAGGCAGAACTCTTATGCGTGAAATCGGAGAAAAATATAGTCCAGGATGACCTTTCCAGAAAGCTAGAAAAGATGGCTGGTGAACTGAATGCTGTTCGTTTTAATGCAGTCAACACAATATCGGAATCGAAATCGGAACTGGAACGCCGGTTGCGCGAAGCCGAATACCAGTACGTCTCATTACAAAAAGATTTTTCGTCACAATTATCCCAGTTACAAGCAGAGAAGGCCACATTGAAAGAGGAGTTTGACAAGCGGATAGCGGAAAGTAGCACAATTCTCGAGGAAGAATCAAAGCGGAAATTGCGTTTAGTAGAAGAAAAGGCCCAAAATGAAATACAAGAATGGAAACAGGAGTACGAGAAAATGCGAGACAACCATCAGCAGTATACAAAGATTGTTAACGAACGTCTGGAGCAGCACACCAACTCCCTAAAGGAACGTTATAATTCGGAAATCAATGAACTACAGGAAAAGATAAAGGGTCACTTGGTAAACCAGAAGGACAAAGAAAAAGAAATGATCAAAATCAGGCAAAGTATGTCGCATAAGGAAATCGACCTGAAGAATGCTAATGCCTCCATCAGTTCACTCCACAAAAAGATCAAGGACTTGGAGGAAAAATCCATTGGAATGGATCTTCTTATTAAAGAAAATGAAGGATTAATGGCTGAAGTCAATCGTTTGAAGATGCAAAAGGACCCGGTTACTATCACCCAAGCAGTCATTCGAGTTGAACGAGAGATTTTAGAAGAGCAGCTTCAGGAAGAGTATGTGGAAAAACTGAACAAATCCAAGGAGAACATAAAACTAGAATTCTACAATCAAATCAAGGAAGTATGTGCCAAGCACGAACAAGAGATCTACGCACTATCCGGGCAGCTTTCTCAGTTACAGCACGAGCGCAATGATGATAGAGTGGAAATGGCCAAATGCCGCAGTGATTTTGTACAGAAAAAACGGGATCTAGAAGAGCAAGTAGCCACACTTGCAGCACAAAATGCCAGTGAGAACAGATCCATTCAACAGAAGCATGAAGCCGAAATGAAGAGAATATCCAAATTACATGATCAGATCGTGAAGAAAATGAAAGCAGAAAACATGGAAACAGCGAAAAAGCTCGCGTCGGCCCATCAGCAAGAAATGCAGGAGATTGAAGAACGACAAAAACTAGACAAGAACACTCTTTTACGGCAGCACAGAGAGGAACAACGCAACCTACTGGCGAGGCTGACCAGCACCGTACAGAATTGTGCTGATAAAGAGCAAGTACAGGAGATTCAACTCTTACGTCATCAAACCGCACAAATGGACCTCGAGCACAGGAGATTATGTACGGAGATGGAACAGAACTTCGAACGAACACTCCAGCACTATAAATCCGAATACAATGCTACAGCGGAACAGCTGGAACGGCGTTTAAGAGAAAACGGGGCTCAAGCACAGCAGGAAATCATGCATTTGCGAAAGTCCCTAACGGACGCTGAGGTACGCAATCAGCACTTTAAGGAGCATTACCAGACGGAGATTCAAAGGCTAAGTGCGAACCGAGAAGCAGAAATCGAAAAGGCGTTGGCTGCGCAGGCGGACTGCATGACGAAAGAAAACGAGGCGAAACTGGGCAAATATCAAAAGCACGCGGACACGCACATTCAACAGCTGGACAGCCAACTGCGGGAACTGTATAAGGCTCTGAAGAAAAGCGCTGAGATTCAGGACGAGACTGATGCCAAGCTGAATATGGTGTTAGATCGAAACGAAGCACTTGAATCGAACCATGTTTTCCTCCATAAAAAGCTCCGCCAGTCAACGGACAAGTTTCCCAGAGTGGTGTCAAGCGCTGATTCTCTACGGCGGCTGAAACGATGAATGCCAATTCAGACCACTGTCCAAACTAGCACGATCGCGCGTCTGCGCGACAAAGCGAAGGTACGATGCGGTTGCATGCACCGGTCTATATCTGCCTTTGCCTTTGATGATTCTGCCGGAAATTCGGCGCAATCACTGCCGGAGCGAAGGCTTATAACACAATTCAACCAGGAATTTGTGTTTGTCAATGTGGATTTGCTGTTGGCAGGCCATTTAACAACAAACGTCATTACCAGGTACAACGTTAAAGCGAAAAGAATTGCTCATACTTTCATTTTCAAGTAATATTTGACCGCCGGTTCTCTCATTTTCGCTGCAGAGTCAGGGATTGTTCTAGAAATTCAGCTCAGCCGGCAAGGGAAATGAGAGATCGGAAAGTACCCGTCCGTAACGGTAGCATGAACGGGATGAACCGGGCCGCATATTCAGGTAACCACCTGCAAGAATACGCAGACCATTTCCGGAAGGAGCCAAGGAGGCGTAGGCGATCGCCACGTCAACCTTGTTATAATGTCTGTGTAATCGGTCAAATTTTCCTGCACCGGGAACAAGTCGGGGATCGGCAGTTTTGGCTATGGGAACACTTGAAACAATTGTGCAAGATGTGCAGCACTAAACGACAAATTCACTGGTTATGTCTTTATGCGTACCAGTTTACTGGATTGCTATTCGGTAAAACCGTAAAAGAGTACCGTTGCATTGCATCACCAGTTTATAAAAGTTTGCGTACTTAGGTCATGAATGCTGCCGCATAAAACTGCGATAAAGATCTACACAATACAACTTTGGGTTCTGGTACCACTCTGATAAAGAATTCCATGTTGAAGAGGAAGCGAGGGGAAGGAAAACCTTAAATACAACGCCATTGCAGACACTAATCGCTGTGTTAGTGAACACAATCAAAGCTCCATCCAAATCCGTAGGGAGGGGTGGCGGAAGCCCAAATCCGGGACTGGAAGCGCCAGTGGTCATAGAAAGCACATTATAAGAGCGAACTGTCTCGGGTTTATGCTTCGTTTAATGTTTTTTAATCGTGATAAAGGCTGTCAAGTGCAAACGTTTCTGCGTTTTAGCACATTTCGAAAGGCTGTTCATTATCAAAATGCGACTCAAAAGTATTGACTTATTGTTAATGTTTATTGCTGCTTCAGTCGTCGAATTCGTGGTTTTGTGTATGCGCGCAGTAAACCGCTCAGTTGACACGTGCACACTTGTCGGTTTAACATTATTTTCAGTTCGGTATTCGGTTCAGCTGCTTCAACGCAATGTTTGTTTACTGTTATTCTCACGATTCAGGCAAAGAAAAAGCATGCAAATCGCAAAGAATGCATTAACTTTTGTAAATACTGCAGGTAAATTCGACAGTCAAACGATTGATCATCTTACGTTAGATTTTCTATGAAAGTGAATTCGAAACCAAAGGACCCTTCGTATTCACCAATTTGAAAAAGATGAGCTTACCGAGCGAGTGAGACAGTGGAACGACTGCTTGTCCGCCCTACTGCGGACTTTCTGCCATGTTATGCATGACAGAGTGCGACAACTCGGCTATACCCATTCGAGGTAGAGCAAACCAACCATTCTGTGCAGTCACACTAGTAATGGATTTGCACAGAAGTTTTACCAATAAGTGCCTGTAGGGGGAGGATTTAAGATGCGTGATCCCACATTTCGTCTGCAGAAAGCCAAGGGATGCTCCGCAGGAGACGGTTTTGCCACTGTTCGCAATATCACACCTCCATGCGATCCTACGGTGCCAGTCCCCGAAGTGCATGATCGTCAAACGTAAGAACATGGTTATAAGTAACCAGCTGAAATGTTTGCCTGGACAGTAGTTTCCATCAGACGCGGAGGAACGCTCTCCTTAGCACGTTTTTCCAGCAAAAATATTCTCTCTCATAACACACATATCTTGTTAAACTATGTTCCTACAATATTTCCAATGCCTTTAATTTTGCCACCATTCCGTTCATTTCAAACCGTGCCATAAAAACTCCCGGTGGGACACGGGAGCATTATTGCTTCTCGTGTTGTCAGACATGATGTTCTATCAAACTGACACGCTTGATTGTTTGCAGGTGCCCTCCTCCTAAGACATCACGTATCTGCAAGCTTCTCCAAGAGCTATACCACTATGAGCTGGTTTCCCAAAAATTATATCCTTTTTCGACAGTATAGTTTGGTTGCATTCTCCACGTAGCTGGTTTCTTTAACTTGTGACCTTTACACAAAGCAGGGTGCCGTTAAGCCATCACTGTCTGCTACCGAGAGAGAGTTGACAAAGATCAAAGAACAGATCAGTGTACGAAACTCTGTGATTTACACCCATAATAAGTGTTGTGACCACTCTTCTTCTTAGGGCGCGCTGCAAGAAATAACAAAACTGAGAGATGCCATCTCTTACTGCGACGAACAGGCAACTTTGCTGCAACAAGAAAGGAGGAATCTATCAGAAGAGATTAAACGAGCAGAAGGTGTGCGAATACGGGGTTTAATTTTCATAACTAGGGTTTTGTGTGTTTGCAAACAAAGATGCGAAGAAACAATCTAGTGTAAAATATGAACGCTTATACTGTACAGAACGCCACAAATGTGATATGGATGTGTCAATGAACGAATACGTCTTCTATCGGAAAGAAATCGATTCCTTCCATGAAGAAGCGGATATCACCGTGATCGATATGAAGGAAATATCTGTAGAAGTTGATAAATGGAGAGAAGTCCGCAGTCAATGGCAGACGGACACTGTTGCTCTGGAACCGGAGTACTTTCGGCTTGCTGCGGACATCGAGCGACTAGAGCGGAAGCGCCGTCATCTGGACAAGGCAGTGGAACACAACGACATATCTCTGGACCGAATGAATAATGCTATCGAAATGTGTGAAGACCAGTACAACGAAGGACCAATTCGAAAGGGTGTCAGTCAGGTAAAATTTTGCGCCCTACCTTCTGAAAAAAATATACTTTCTACTATTAAGTCCTGTCGTTTACGCAGATAGAGTGAGCTGGCTATGATTTTGCATGAGAAAGGATTGCTGACGTTTGATCTGCAACGGACGTGCAAAGAAACCCTTTTGGTAGGTACACTCTGTTCTTCTCGCATTTCTGACTAAAGGATAAAAAACCTGCTGCACAGATTAAGCGTCAGCTCGATGATGCGCTGACGCATCGATACATGGCGGAGGACGATTCCAATAAGATGCGCAATGAAGTGTTGCGAGCAGAGCGGATGTATCCCGTGCAAGGGATCAGCAACGCTGACACGCATTCCGGCGTCGCGGAGCAGCAGCTACAGGTTGATCGCACCAACCTTCAGCTGCAGCTCCAACAGACGGAAATAATGCTGATCTCGGCGAAAGAGGAGAAGCTTTTGGCGGAGGTACATAATACTGGACAGACGTAACTTACAGTATTTCACAGAACGCTGCCGTTAAACTATCGGCGATTTTAGATGGCGCAATTGGATAAACAGCAAATCGCGATCATCCTCAAACTCGACCCAGAGGGCGATTTCATTATGGAAGAGAAACGACTTCATCATCATTTAGCCGGAACAATGGAGCGCCACGGGTCATTCCAAGATGGTCTTTTTAAAACAAAGAGCAATATGGAGCAAGTCAGCATGGAGGTCAGTTTAACGCATCTTGCAGTCAATGTGAGCTATCGTAATTTGGCATCATTTTGTCCATTTAGCTTCGAGAGAAAGGAAAACATGTCGAAGAAGCCGAAGAGTACATCGAGGCGTTAAAATTGAAGATTATAAAACAGGACGAGTATATACAAAGTATAAAGAAGCGAACGAGTGAAACATTCCAGATGACGGTGACTGATCTACGACAGCAGGTGCAAGAGTTACTCAAACAAGCTGAACAAGAGTTTGACACAAGCAAAGCGTGTAAATCTGTTTTGGACTTAAGATAACCAGAAATTTCCTACCAAGCGGTCATAAGCGGCTTGTTCTTTTATAAAAAACCTGTCTTTAGATTTTACGTTTGTTGATTTTTGATCACAACATTTTTGTGCCGAAATTGATAAAAGATTTGTTCACGTTCCGACGTAGCGTAAGAAGCGCTACTTGAAAACTTATACGAACGAACAAAACAAGAAGGACAATACTAATTATAACCACCCAAAGACAAATCAACCAAGTAAAAGATTATCACAGTAAACAACAACAAGAAAGAATAAATGCCCAGCGTGGCCCGTTCATTTGGACTTCCACGAGCGCATGTTAAGACTATTGGAAACCTGTATGTAATACGACTCGTGGGGTGAGGCTTTGACGTCGACTTTAGCTGAAAGATGGGTGGGATTAGTGTCTGATCGCGGTGCCACTCGATTGGAAAAAAAGCGCCGGAATCGCCCACCTGTAAAGGACGTTCTGTCGTTCCTCTCCGCCTGTTTGTCAGACGGCACGGGCGCAGTGGGCTTAACGAGCTGTCCCTCGGGGAAATTGTACGTTACTCTTCGCGCCGATTTGGAATCATGCTTCCGTTTCCTTGAACGAGATCGTAAAAGACTCTGAACCACTACTCCACCGATGCTGTCTTCGCCCGGCATGGAGCTGTGTCGGCCGCCGCCACTAGTTCCAAAGATTTTTTCATGTGTGGCTTGTCCCAGTGCGGTTCTGGTATGATGTGTATGAGGTCCGTGCTCGTGCAGAGTATGTATCGTTGTCAACTCTTCTGCTTCATTCAAGTCCACTTGGTACAGAGCAAAAGCTCTCCAGTTACAGGATATAAGCCAGAAGGCTGAAACAAGAAAATTCACCTCTTGTAATAATGATGCCCATTGGCCTTTACTTATAATCTTACTTTTCATCTTTCCCTTTCCTTTTACATCAAATGTGCCGGCAGGTTTCGTTTCGAAATTTGAAGCAACAATTTCGTACGTTGTCTCGCTCAGCAGAATCCGATATGGTCGGCTTTTCGAGTTCATCCGGGATGCTGTGTTCACCGTATCGCCCAGCATGGTAAACAAAGGAAACTTCAGACTGAGGATTGCGCCGGCTAACGGTCCCGTGTGCAAACCCGCCTTGACCAATGGTAATCGTGCGTTATGTGGTGGCGGGAGGAAGCTTTCACGCGACATCGTCATAAGCCGCAACATAGCCAAGGCAACGTTCTGTGCGTGATAGGCGTGCGTTCCGGCCAGTAGGCAGTAATGTCCCGCTGTGGCAACAACGCTGCAGTTAAATCCCTTGACGGCATTAGACACCTGTTAACAACATGGGAATTAATCTTCTCATTCTGTTTTCCCTGGATTAATGTCTGTCAGAGACAGCGAATCAGTCTGCGTACTTTACGCTTACTAGGTGGTAATACCAATCCAGCAACGCAACATGTTCCGCGGTGTTGTAGATCGTACAAAGTTCCTCATACTGCATGAGCTCAACAAATGCCACAGTGGCCTCGCTGTATAGGACAACCGGTGGTAACGTTCCTTCGTAGAGGTACTTGAAGTTGACCTCGAAGAACATTTCCGACACAATCTTGTCCGAGCGTAGTTTCTCCCTTTCGATAGCTCGTCTGCGACACAACTGGATCCACTGAAAGCGGTAAGATTCGGAAAAAATACTCAACAAGCTGCTTCCAAATAGTCCAAGAAGGTTGGCCATGATGAAAATCACCAACAGTAATAAGATCAGTGTGATGACAAAGATAACGATTGCGTCATGCATATCGGTTTTGAATGTTTCGGACACATAGGATGTGCACTGCGCTTGGGCTCGGTCCGTTCCATAAAAACCCTCCAAAATCACCTGAGAAAACAGAACATGGGCTGGTGCTGTGCTGCTGATTCCAGAAACACCGGCTTCGAGTGCTCGCTGGCGGGCGATCTGCAGATTCGTATCGTTGTCCAAATCTATCAAGGAAAACATTTCCTGTAGCCAGAATTCTCTGCTTCGATACCGATAGCCGGTCCAGTCGCAATCAGAACACGATTCCTTTACTCCTGATAACTTAAACTGAGGAAAAGCATACCGCTCGTGCATTTCCATGGCTCGAATAACACGCATATATCGGCGAACAACGGTCAGACGCAGCCGCTCGGTGATCGGTGGGCCATCATACGCAAAGCGTCCAAATGATAAACTATCATTCAATCGATATGAGAGTTCATTCTGAACTAGTTCTTGAATGATATTATTCCACGTTGGTCCGCCGCGAATATTTGTAACGTGGTGGGCTGCAAAAAATTCTCTAATATTTCGGACAATAGTGGATACATTTGTGGAAACAACATCCGGATCTATGATAGACTCGGATTGTCCCAATCGAGATTTCCATCGTTGAAGCGCTGCGATTTGACGTTGCGGATTATTTCTTTTATGGTACTCTCTCAGGGAAGGATACGCTGCGTCAAGGGTTCGCAGTTTCTCAACAGCTGTGTCGTAATCCTTCTCGTCGAACTGGATCGGATTCCCCGGAGTAAAAGTCAGCAATCCACGTAATATGCTTTCTTGGACATTTGTTAATGTGTCGACAATCGCCTGCACATCATGGACACGATTTTGATAGTCTCTGACGTCCAGAACAATTTTCAGATTCTCCGAAACTTCTTGGAATCCATAAATGTTAAAGGCTAAGCCCAACAAAACTGGACATACAATTAACACGGCTAAGCCTAGCACTTGACGGAAGTCAACGTAGGGGATGACTTTGATGCCCTCCGCTTTGTGAGGTGCCAGACTGGGGCGCTTCTGAAAGGCAATGCGCATATGCTCTTGAATGGAGTGTCTGGCTGCATTCCCGCGAGGCACAATAACGGCTTCCTCGGACGGGGCATGGAAGACCGCCACATGGTCACGCTCTCCGGCCACGGGATGAAAGGGGTTGTCGTGAAACTCATATGGCTCAGGGACATGCAACAT